>JAGKQL010001227.1:0-36395 GCA_018398635.1 Cyprinodon brontotheroides
AAAATGAAGTACTAATGAGAATTTGCATAGTGATGGTAATATTACGCAACTAAGTGCACTTACGTGTATGTGAAGTTTAAATGAAACGGTATCTACGTGTTACCGACGCAGCCCAGTATGGATGCAAGTTGAGAAAAACAAATTAAATGTCATGATTAATAACAAAACTAAAGTAAATAACAAAACAAAGTGAATATTACTGAACCTTCAAAGAAAGATCATCATTTTCCACATGGCCATGATTCGACAGTATGGGGATCTAAAACCCCTTTTTCGCCCTGAGGGCATCTTTTACTCTTTTCATTTCAAACTCATGTAAGAGGAAACTATCCCCATCCAACCATGCTTCCCCAAACATCCATCCTTCCTCCTAAGGCCGGGTCGTGAAAGTAATAAATCGCATCTTTGACCATGCGCTACCATGATGATCTGTGAAACCAACAACACTGTTTGAACCATTCAACCTAATCTTGATAATTGATATGTGAAGGGTAACTATTCAAAAACATTTCAAATAACCCCGAACTTTAATTATAGTGTATTGTAGTATATAAAGCTGTGGTAAATGAAAGAAAAAAAAAATTAAGTAGGTCAGTCTGTCAGTAGTCTGGAGTCCCCAGTCCTCTAAAACAGCGCCCATGTATTTATTAACCATGTAATAAACAGTAATACAAAACAGCAATGGCATGTTACAATCATCAGTTTTATATTTACAGAATACAGTAATAATCGATACTTGTGTGGTCTTCTTCCTGTTGAAAAAATCAAAAAAATATAGTGTCTTTTCACTTCCAGGGGTCTGTCCTGGCTTTTAAAGGCATAAACACAGGGATCACAGGTCCCCCGCTTAGTATGGCAGGCAGAAGTCGGTTTGCAGTCTTATGCCTGGAGTCAACGGGTCTTTACAATCCATCCCATCAAAATGAGTAAGACAGCAGAAAAACCAATACTAGTGTTCTTATCAGCAAATATCACCCAATCATAGACACAACACACTATAATAATATTCCAATCCTATTGTTGTGCGTAGTGTTTGACTTATTGCCCATCCAATTGGAGAAGGATCCCATTCCCTCCTGTGATGCTTTCATCACATCTGATCCTGTCGGTCGATCCATCTCCTGGTGGCTCCTTGGTGTTGCATTCTTTTCGGCGGTAGCTAGAGTTCGCTGGTCCTCTTGTCCTTTCATTACTCTTTGATGTACCTCCCTTATTATTTGAGTTCAGTCTGTCTGCTCCTTATTGTCGTGGTCCCCTGGGCCTCGCATATCGTTCATGTGTCCATGGCTTATGTGATCCAGAGTGAGGGCAGTCCTGTCCCAGTGTCCTTAAATCTCACTATCAGATGTTATCCTGCGAGGAAAAGAAAACTGACCAGTATCTTTGAACGAAATCTACTGAGAGATACTTAACACATCCTTTTTTTCATGATCCATTTTTTCTGTAATTAATGTTTCAAATTAAAATAAGAAGAACTTTGATTGTTGCAGTAATGTCCCATTGTCGTGGTGTATCTTCTCTCTTATCTGCAATTATTAGCATTTCAAACTATCCTCAATAATCTGTAAAATTTAAATCTTAGAGAATTATCCTTTATGATAATAATGAAATAAGTCATGTAACACGATTGTACTACTTCAAATTGGACCTCAGGCCAAAACAACAAATAAAAGTCTATCTTTGTTGAATCATCTTACCTGTTTAAAGAAACATGGAAATAAATTACAATCATCTTACCTTCCTAAGATAACAAAAACGGAGAAAACTTTTACTCAAAATGGCAGTCAATCCTACTGTGCAATCGGTGTTACAGCTTAAAATCGCTCCACAATTATTTCAGGGAATCTTGTAACTTAAATACTTGTTAACACAGCTAAGTGTTAGATGAATACAATGAAACTTCATCACCTTTTCTATTCCTCTGTAAAGGTCCCTCTCATCACAGGTTCCTGGGTCCTTTTCTCGAAATACATCAATCCCCAATTATATGTTAATGACACAAGGAAAAAAAAAAACATGAGTAAAATAATAATTTCAATTTACAATGCGACCCTTAAACAGGTTCTCTTTCATGGGAATTAGATTATAAAAAGACAAGAAATAATATAGTCAAACCACTCTCAGCTCTCAGGTGTTCTTTTCAGGCTCCATAGCGTGCCCGAGGAGCTCAGCCATTTTGTCAGGGTGGAGGCATCATCTGGGGAAGCAATTTGGTGATCTTTGCCAAAAATTTTAAACACTGAAAATATTTTCTCTTATTATCTTAGCCGTCTGTTCAATTTTATTAACCAGGTTTTCATACAAAGAGTAGTAAAGGTAGTAAAACTTTTAGCAAGTATAGAAATAATGAGAATAAAGCAAAAAATCCTTTTTTCCTCTGGAAGCAAGTTGAGTGCCATCTACATTATTTTTAAATACAATCTGCATTCACGACTTTCTGTGCTTTTTATAACTTAACATTTGTAAAGACATCTAGATCTAGGTTGTGGACAGTTTATACACTTGGATCACATAGTCTCACACTTACATAAGCCTTCCTGAATTCAAATCTTAAGGTGCTTTTCCAGTTGTAAAGCCTGTTTTTATTCAGTGTTTTACTGTTAGAAATGTATTAAGAACATGTGTGACTCTGCGTTACGTATTGGAGACAGAAATTATGATTAACTTTTCAACTTATTTGTGTAAAGTCTGATTTCTAAATAAAACTAATCCTTGATCTTGCAAACCCTGCAGAGATACATTTTTACTTTTACTTATTTATAATGTTTATTCTGTTAAATATTAGTTGGCTCAGTGCAGATAACCAGGAATGTAACCTTTTCAAGATTGTACGTTTCGTCTTGGATATTCATAAACAAGTTAGTGTGTCCACTTTAACCTTAATCACTCTTGTAGTTCTCTGCCAAGTGTGTGCGGCAGTGCCCAGAAGTTGCTTAATCAGATTGGAATGCGAAGTGACTGTTTCCTGTCTCTATGGAATAACCAACAGAGAGGGCGGACAGAAAAATGTCTTTGAAGAGGAAACACAAAAGATATTTGGTAAGTATTAACATACTTTATTTGTCTTTAAGGCTAGGAACTGTCTTTAGTCTGTTTAGCCTATATCGTTTAAGTCTTTTGTCATCTGCATTTAGGATTCTGATTTGTTTCATATTAATCTTTAGTGGCGTAAACAGTTTTTCATTCTAAAGCTACGATAGAATCATCTAATATAATCTAAAGCATAATAACCTCTTACATCTATTAATATACTTTCGGTTCTTCACTTCTTGAACAGATCTTAGCTTCTTTTTGTTCTGTTTCAAGCATTATTAGTTTCCTCAAAAGGATAACTTCCTCATATAATGAAGATAAATACATGTTTGCTCTCACTTTAGGATGTAAGAGTTTTATTCAAAATCAAGTAACATTTTTGTACAAAAACATTTCAAACATTATTCTCTATTTCTGTATCTTATTGGTAAACAGCTAGTCCTGATGCTGGGGGGAAAATCTAACTAAATAAACATCCTGGATTATTATTGTGAAACTAGTCTGATTTCTTAGTTTTGCCAAAGTTTTCAGAGGTACATCTAGTGCATTATTTAAGGATTCATAGAATCTTCTATTTTATGGAAATTAAATTTGTCTTTAAATACTTCATAGGCTTCTGCTGATTTATTTATTTTTTATTTTATGTTGTAGACAGTCTTAATTTTAAGTTTTTCCTGATTTATTTACTTTTTTAGCAGCTTCTTTTGCATTCTCTAATATTTATATTCCATATAGCTTTACAGGTAAACATGTAATCTTACATTGTACTTTGTGCCTAGATAATCACTAGGTGGGTTCATATTGAAGGTTTTCCCCTATTCAATTAATTTGAATCATGACCTATTCTGACTTGTAGTCACATAATTTTTCACATGTCTCTATCTTCTGATTTGATTCTTAATACTATAGACTGTTTGTTTAAATCACTGAATTTGGGAACAATTCCAAAGTATTAGCAACTGAGCTTTCTATGTAATATCCATTAATCGTTTTCCTACCTTACTATGACATTTGGCACAAACCGTGAGTCTTCCTTCAGAAAAGGTTTCAGGTTTAGCAGCGTCTGTGAAGAGAAACTTAAAGCAGAATAATTAGTACGTTGTTAATGCAGAATGTGCAATTAAAACCTGGTCCAAATTGTGTCCTGCATTAAGGAGGCTGAGCCTTTGTACTGAAATAAAACTGGTCTGGAAATGTTTGATCTTTTCCATTCAAACCTTTGATCAATTAATACATCACATTTATCAACCTGAGGCCAGTGAATGTAATGATAATGAAGAGCACAGATTTCTAACATATTTTTGAAATGCTTTTATCTGTGGAATTCACTGTTGGCTTAATCTTTACAAATCATAGCTGGTGGTTTTTCAACTTAACTGTAAAAAAAACAAACTAAAAGTAAAATAAGGTTCAAACAAGTGTCCCATAGGATTCAGGATGTAACCGTTGTAATGAGGATTTAAATAGTGGCAATTAGTAACATATTCTGAACATTTGAGAGCTTATTAATTACTGCTTTTAGTTTTCCCAATATTGATTCAGTCTTTGTAAAAGTAAACATCAACAGGTTTACACAGAATGTCAGTGTGAGTTCTGTCCCCCAAAGCTGGAAACAAGCTTTTCTAAGATGAACAGAAAAAAAGGAAAGAAAAAAGGACAAAATCTTACTTCTAATGTTATTAACTTATCTAAATCTCAGTTTACTTAATTCTAATTACTTTTGTGAACTGATCAACATGTTTTTCTCTAAGTCTAAAATGTCTCTGCTAAATTTGATATGAGATATTCTTCCTCATGCTGGTTCTAAGTCTCATAATGCTCAGCAAGCTTCACATCACTCTATATAAATACTGACCATATTTTTGTTAAAGCGTTTGTTTTAGGAAGTATCTGAACAGAACGTAATGCATTTATGATGTTACAAAATAGTTTTTGCTATAAAGAAAATCATGACATTCAAAAGGTTTGGAATGCAAAGTTTATATTAAGATAATCACGACTGCTCTAAGGCATTGATTACAAAATTTAGTTGCAATAGATGCTGCTTTAGATTAGAAGTACAGTTAAACCTATAGATTTGTTTTGTAAGACAGAATAGATATCATATTAGATACCATGTAAATGTCAATGTTTTGTGATCTCTGCTGTTCTACATAAATAAACCATAATTCACTTCCCTCTGACCATAAAGCTGTGTTAATTTGAATATCTGATGTGTTTACGGCTTTTGCAGTGTTTTCTTCCGTCCAGCAACCATGACAGAAACCATCTCCTATTTTGGCGAGCTTAATAATTAATTGAGAGTTTTATTGATCTCAGCAGTGGCTGCCATCGTAGGGCACCAGAGAGCAATCAGGGTTAAGGGGTCTTGCTCAGATTCCAGAGTGGCAGTCTGTGGACGGGTTTTGAACTCGTAACCTCAGGATTCCAAGCTCATATGCCCAACCACAAGGCCAGCACTTCCCTCCAAGCTTTTTCATGTCAGCTGCAGCACTTTCTAGTTCTGCCAGGGTGTTCTTTGCTTTCGAGCTTCGCCGCTAGATGACGTGATTCATCCAGTTCTCCTCGTTATTCGTCTCTGCTGCATGCGGCTTCAGTTCAACAGGCACACCTGCGGCATTTACAGTAATCAGCTGGTCACAAGTCTGGCACTTAGTCTCGTCCGCTCGAGCCCCCTGGGCTCGGGCACACCCGTATCCCCAACCTTTCAGCCAAACTCATCCAACTCCTGTGTCTACATACCATTTTTTCATTACTCTGTAAATAGCAATGCCGCGTCCTCCACAACACCCTATGTTTAAGACGAAAACACAATACTGTTTTAAAGTTTTGAAAATTAAATTCATGGAAAATAATTTTGCCTTGTTAATTGTTTTATGAAAAACAATTTATAAATTATAATTTTCCCATAGCAAAACTCCACTTTTCAACTTTGCTTCAAGGTGTTAAAAGGACTTCATTTTATTTATCTCTTACCCTAATAATTGTTGAGTTGTATTTTTGTTTTATCGGTTTCATGAAAATTTAATTACATTAAGAAATCCTTAGCATAAATGTAACTTGCTCTTTTGAAGATGCCTTTAGAGTATTCTTAATAATTGGTGTTCCTTATTCACTTTGCTACAGTAAGATCCAACATAACTCAGAAGTAATCTAATTCTGTCATCTATGTGCCAAAGGAAGGATTTGTCTAATTATGTGGGGTTTATCATAATCAAATATAAGCTTAAAAATCCAGTCCCTTTACATACGTCTGCATCTCAACCACAATTGTAACAATCAATTTTGTTGTTTTCAGTTAAAAATGTGAAACCCTCGGGCCCCTAATTCTATTTTGGTCGCCCCTCCTTTAAACTCTGGTAGCTTTGTGGCTTTACTCAACTACTGCCTCAGTGAAAACAAGCAGCTATTGTAGATCCAGGCATAATGTGTGTGTATGAAAATGGCGAAATATTTGAGTTTCGTTTGCCTCTGGACAGAATTCAGAACCATTTTGGACCTTACTGTTGTGGGCGGGAGGTGGGAGGGGGGGTTTACAGAACTTTTGTACAAATTGATTTTCTAACCTTTAACATGTTAATTTCAAGACATAGTAAGATGTAAATATATTAATCAATATATTTCTTATAAAATCGACCATAGTTTTTCACTTTTTATAAACATTTGAAAAAGAGGATCAACACTTTGAATCAATAATTTCAGCTCCTCTAAAGGTTCACCTCCAGAAATCACAGCAACATCGATAGCATTTGCAAAACAACATAAACAAAATATAACTAAAACCAAACACTTTATAATAGAAAATGTCTAGACCAGATCCTATTTCTTGTGCTCATTATTTGTATTTTCTTTTTAGAAAGTTTTGTCATTGTTTGTCTTGTAGTATTTTCTGATGACTTTGGTCCCACTCATTACTGAATTACTCAAAACGCATCCAAATAGTAAGAACGTGCAGAAATTTTGACTTTTTCAGCAACGGGTTTCCTGCATACCTTTCTTATCATATGTCCCGACGTGGATGCATAGAGAATCCAGTTCTTCGCGGGATTTTTATGCTTATTGCCATATTAATCTATGTTTAACCATAACTGTAATCTAATTATCTGCTGTTTTAATTCTACTTTTGATCTGTTTTATACTGAAACATAATAGAACAAATATTTTATACCCCAGACAGACATGTTGACATTGAACAAAACAACATAGAACAGACAGACAGACAAAGAACAAAAGACAGACAGACAGACAGACACATGCCGGCTTCTAACATAGTTTTTGTTTTATAATAATATATATAGTCCTATTTAACAGATACAAGAATGTCGTGGCATTTTTTAAAGAAACTTTAGCGTGTGTCTGTGTGTGTCAGCACACACACAGACAGGCTCATAGGAGAGAAGAAAAGGAGGGGGCTTGGAATGCAGGGGACTTTTGCTAAGAAAAACTTTGTTTTGAAGCTTTTAGATGTTGTCTTACAAATTTTGAAACTTCTCTCTTATTTCCACTGTTTATGTCACAAATTGTTCTGTAATAATAACAACTTTTTGCCAAGTATGTTTAAAGATTGGGCACAATTAAGCTTCCTTTTTCTGTTAGAACAAACAACTGACACCTATTTTTCATGCAGCTCTGCTATTAGAAAATGTATTTTAAAGTTACAATTAAAGTGAAAGCAGACGTCTTTTTTGCAGATATAAAGTGATCACTTTTCTTTTCTTTTTGCTTTTAGTCTTTTTATGTTTTTAGACTTATTTATGCAATTATTTTCACTTTTTATGTTTTGTTTCCTTATTTAATGACTACATGTCCTACATTCTGATCTCACGTCCTATAGACACTTAGGAGGGGTTATTAAACATCTCTACATTTTGTAGAGACTGATCTTACTTACACTGTTTTCAGTCTGATTAAATTACAGTGATTAACAGATCTGATTACAGATTCTGGAAGGAGGTTTGAATTTAAACAGATGTTTTAGTGTACACTTAGATTTCAAACACACATACAGAATCACACAGAGTCACATCGTTAATACAGAATCACACAGAGCTCTTTAGACATTCATACCATTAAATGCCATGCAGTAAATTATTTGTGCACATAATTCTTTAACTTCATAGACCCAAAGCAGCCAATATAAAAACTAATTTGCATGCACTTTTTAACTCTTTTTTTATCAACTTTTGGTCTAACAACATCAACACAGAGCCTAAACTGCTCTCTGTTGCTTCTTTTCTCCCGGAGATAAAACAACAACATACAATTTTAGGATCTCAATACAGTCTCCTGGACTCGAAATTTATTTTTCAAACAACAGCCTTTTCAGGCCTGGGGCCTAACTGCAACTCGCCATTATTATTCTAGAAATTTATTTCCTCACTAGAATGAGATATACATATTAGTTGCATCATTCATAATGATACATCACTATAATCCGTGACCGCCAGTTTCCACCAGCCTCTATAAAGTTATGGTGCAATCTCGCTTCAGCAGATTACTATTAATCATCAAAAACAAAAATCGAGCCAGTTCTTGACAGCTACTATTTATCTCAAGATACCAATTTATGCTGCAGCAAACATCCAGTGGCAAACAGAATGTCGTCTGATACAGATTTAAATATTGTGTCCAGCTTCCAAACAGCTTAAGTGATCTGCTTTATCAGTCATTAAAATAGAAGCAAACTCACCGTTCTCCTGATAAAAGTTTTCTTCAGTGATTCTAAAGTTGTTCCGGTTCTTTTCTCAGCCAGGCCAATGCATCCAAAATGTGGTGGTTTTCAATGGTCAAAAATCAGGACACCTTCAGTTCCATCATCTGATTGCCCCCAGGACGGGGGAAGAAGCGTTTATTTTTATAGATCAAATTCACATGCTGTCCTCAGTACACGTAACCTGGCGCTGAACATTTCAACAGAACACATCTAGCTTTTTTCTCAACTCCTCATTCAAATCTGGGCGTTTATATAGTTTCAACATTGCACTGTGGATGTATGTGCAATGACTCTACGCCTTGATAACATTTCCTGGAAGTTCTTGGTTGTGACCGATTGCGGCGCAGTGGGCCTTTGAGTGGGCCTAATGATTTCGTTTTTCACATCTGTACTCGCTTCAGAACACATTGTTCCTGCCATTGTTATTGCTAAAATGTGTACGCGGGCTTCCAGACTGCTTTTGTTTGTGTTATCAATTATTGTGAGCTTAAGGTCACGACATGACCTGAGGCAACACAATTCGCTTCTACACTAGCTCTTCAGGAGGAACCCCAAGGCGTTCCCAGGCCAGCCGAGAAACATAGTCTCTCCAGCGTGTCCTGGGTCTTCCCCGGGGCCTCCCCCCGGTGGGACATGCCCGGAACACCTCACCAGGGAGGCGTCCAGGAGGCATCCTAAACAGATGCCCAAGCCACCTCAACTGGCTCCTCTCGACGTGGAGGAGCAGCGGCTCTACTCCGAGTCCCTCCCGGATGACCGAGCTTCTCACCCTATCTCTAAGGGAGAGCCCAGCCACCCTACGGAGGAAACCCATTTCGGCCGCTTGTATCCGCGATCTTGTTCTTTCGGTCATGACCCAGAGTTCATGACCATAGATGAGGGTAGGAACGTAGATCGACCGGTAAATCGAGAGCTTCGCTTTTTGACTCAGCTCTCTCTTCACCACGACGGACCGGTACAGCGCCCGCTTCGCGGCAGACGCTGCACCAATCCGCCCTGCTCCATCTCCCCGGGCCCCTTCTTTCCTCATTCGTGAACAAGATCCCAAGATAATGCACCTCCTCCACTTGGGGCAGGACACCCCCCCTGACCCGGAGAAGGCACTTTCTACCCTTTTCGGCTCAAGACCATGGCCTCGATTTGGAGGCGCGAGTCCCCATCCGGCCGCTTCACACTTTCGACTGCAAGCAGTCAGCGAGAGCTGCGAATCACTGACCTGATGAAGCCAACAGGACCACATCATCTCGCGAGCAGAGGCATGATCTAAGGCCACCAAGCGGTCCCCTCAGCACCTTGGCGCAAGCCTAGAAATTCTGTCCATACGGGTATTAGACAAGAATGGGTGACAAGGGCAGCCCTGGCGGAGTCAACTCTCACGGGAAATGAGCCCGACTTACTGCCGGCAATGCGGACCAGACTCTGACACCGGTCATACAAGGACCTGACAGCCCGTATCAAAGGGCCCGGCACCTCGTACTCCCGGAGAACCCCCCACAGGGCCCCCCGAGGGACGCGGTCGAACGCCTTCTCCAAGTCCACAAAGCACATGTAGACTGGTTGGGCGAACTCCCATGCACCCTCCAGGACCCTGCTGAGGGTATAGAGCTGGTCCAGCGTGTTATACTAACAAATACTTCAGTTTAATCAGTAATTATTATCACACGCATTAAATTGTCACTGCCAATCGTATCATGTCTCAAAGTGTAAGATATTGTCCTGTTACACCGGTAGGTGGGACTAAACGTTCTAAAATTCTCTAAATACAGAAAGCAGTGCCCATGCTGAGTTTCTGTTGGCTATATTAAATGAGCGGAAAGGAAAACAAGTGTGCAAGTTAGCACTAGCTTAGCATTGCTATGGCTTCTCTCTCTCCCTCCCTTGACTCTTTTCCAACTCTTCCTTCTTCCTCTCCTCTCTCCTGCTCTCTGTGTCAGATGTTCAGTTATTCCTCTTCCTCCTTTAGTGATAATGGGATGTGTAATAAGTGTAGTATTTTTGTAGCTTTGGAGGCGAGGGTGTCAGAGTTAGAATCCACCAGGGACCATAGTCAAATGTTTGCCGGGAGTCAGAACGGGTGACATCAAATCCTACCTGAAACTGCTGGCTAAGGATAAGGTTAAATACAGTAACATTGTTATTCACGCTGGTGGTAATGACAACCGGTTACGCCGATCGTTGTCCACTAAAAGTAGTGTTGCTTCGGTGTGTAAGTTTGCCAAAGCAATGTCGGACTCGTAATTTTCTCTGGTCCCCTCCCTGATCTGACCAGTGATGACATGTTTAGCCACATGTCGTCATTCAACCGCTGGTTGTCTAGGTGGTGTCCTGAAAACAACGTGGGCTACATTAATAATTGGCAATCCTTTTGGGGAAAGCCTGGTCTGTGGTCATCCCACTTTGGATGGTGCAGCTCTTCTTTCTAGGAATCTGGCCACATTTATTAGTTCTTCAAAAGGGTGCAGACCAGGAAGCAGAGTCGTAGTTTAACACACGTCTCTGCAGCTTCTCTACTGTTACCCAATCATTACTCCATCCAGACAATTTTCTTGCCCATGACCAAAATCTAATAAATTAGAAAATGTTCCCAAAGGAGTAAATCATGATAATCTAATTAAATTATAAATAACTCTAATACAGTTTTTTGGGTATTTTTCTGATTGAACTTCTTTGTAACTTTTAAAAAAACATTTTAATCACAACTATATTCTCTATGTTAGTAGTTTTAATCTAAAATTGTGTCCCTGAACATAAACTCAACCATGTTATTAAATAAATGCTCTTTAATCATCTTAAATTACTTTCTAAGACAATAAGACTTTCTCTCACTTAAGGGTAAAAACATACACGGGGGGTCAGAAGGAGAATTGGGAGAAACGCATGCTTGATTGTCCGCTTTAAAGACTTTATTTGTTGTAAAAAAAAAAACCAACAACATTAAACAGGTTTGTTTATTACAATGATTGACTGCAGGAAAAGGAGCATAACAGCCTCTATTATAAAGGTTTATATATTCAATGAACACCATAGAAATGTACAAGATTTCAAAGTAGATGTTCAAATGTGTGTCAATTTCTATAAATTTTAAACATTTTAAAAGTCAATCATAATGTTTCAATTCACCAACAATAACTAAGGCTACGTACAAAATGCATGCCTTAAAATTTTATTCCAGTTTTTCTCATTCACATTTCCAAATACATCCGATGTATTGTGATCTAACTGCATCAATAAAGCTTAACTTTTCTGCATGCAGAGAGGATGCAATGGCATCACAAGTAGCGAGCATGCTCTGTGTTTCCAGAACTAAACATGGATGGTAGTGCTGGAATGCATCTAGCAAGCTCAAAGGTAATTTATAGAGAATTCGCTTACAGTAACTGGTTGTGGACACGCGGTTGAGGACCCAGTGTTACAGGCTGCCCCCCCTCCTTCCTTTCATCATATGAAAAGGGGGATTACACATCCCCCACATACACCACATCCCCCACACTCCGCCCTGCTCCTCCTGTTTGCTGAACAAACTTCTGCTGTTGTTAATGCATTTCAACCATTTATCATTTAAGCTGAATGTATTTATGTGGTTTTAATTGCACTGTTGTTATCATCATACCTATCTGCCATTCCAAACGGACATTATTGAATGTATAACATCTGGCCTATCTTGGACAATCTCAGAGCCATTTAAACGGATTCTTAGGGTTTTATTCTTTTTCTTTCAAACTTGTCACTCTAGTCACCTGTGTTTATTTTCTGATAGCGTGTAGTGTTTGCATAGATGTTAGATTTCTGTAATCCTGAATTATTAGATTAAAGACGTCATTGTTTAACCTGTAGTGGTCCTGTGTTTCATAGAGTGAATTATTAATCACTCAGGCCAGATCCACCCACTTTTGGTAACAGTGTGAACAGACAGAGATAAATAGTTCTTTGATTGATAATTAATAGCTCTGCTGATAACCCAGCCTGGGTCACTAGATTGGTGTGGATAGCTGGATTTTAACAGCCGGTCCAGGAACCGTCCAGAGGTGAAAGGCATAAACCCTGGTAAGTAAACAAATTAAAGCTACAATTATTAAACTAAGAACACTAAATTGATTTCACCTCTGATTTTGAATGAGTTAAATAATTAACTATAACTAGTTAATCATTTATTTATTATCTGCAGGATATCATTTTGCACAAGAAATGTGACCTGGCCGTTACTACGTGGGTCTGTGATGTTGAGACTGTCATAAACAGATCAATTTCAGGTCGCATTTGATCCAAAAGGTGGGATTTGGGTCACTTCAGGCTACAGTGTGAACATAAGTCTCTTTCAGTTTGTTGTTTTTGGGATGTTTTTGTCTGCAGGAGAAAGATCAAAGAGATTAAATGTGTCTATGATTTACATGGAACCCAGAATCAACCTGATTTATCAAAACTTTTTGACAAAAATCAGACCAGGAGAGAAGTGACCAGGAGAGACCACGAGAACCCGGGAGAGACTCAGGAGGGCGGAGAGAAGAAGAGAGACAAGGAGAAACCAGGAGAAAGCAGTTTAAGAGCATCACGGCCTATTAGAACCAGGAAAAGGAAGAAATGGGACAAACTGAGCTGTTAACTTTTCTGCTGAGGACTTTTCAAGTTCACCTCTCCACCAGCAGGACTTCACCTCCGGAGCATCTTTGGTTTGACATTAAAGTAAAGAAAGGAGTAGATCAGAGCTGCAGCATCTACATCATAGAGGAGACCAGACCCTCCTCATAATCCCACAAACACCCCCACCTTCTCTCCAGGACCAGGATGGAGATGCAGACGACTAAAAAAAATTAACACAAGCTGAGTTCTCATTGCTATTCTTCTCAACACAACAGTCCAATAAACTCAATCCTTGGAGGTTTAAGTTCACCTTCCTTTCCTGTTGATGCTGACCTCTACAATTCTAACATCCAGTCAGTCTTTCCTTTAACCTGAACCTCCTCAAAGTAAAATCTGCCTGAAGAGAAACTCTGACGCCCTAAAACACACGCTGACACTCAAAATCTTCTTTGGATTGTCTGGTAGTTTCTTCCCACACCTCATGCTCACCTGTTTTCCATCATCATCAGACAGGGATGAGGTCAGGATGAGCTGTATCAGGATCCAGGTCACATCCACTGCAGACTGCTGGACCCTCTTCAACTCAGCTTCTCATCATCTTCATCATCTCCCCTGATCTTCTCCCTCCAGCTGAGCCACAGCTTCCTGCACCACAGTCCCCTACATGATGGTGGGACCTTGACCCCTGACCTCTGTCCAGTTCTTGGTGGGTGGAGCAGCCAGGAGAGCAGAAGCTTTGGAGAGTGGAGGCGGGTCTTCGTGACTGGAGCTGCTTCAATTCTAAAGCTCCTCATCAGCTCAGAGATTTCCTGTTCCGCATCTTTATTTAGCCTTCAGCCTGCTTCTCTGCAGTTTCGTTTGTTCGATCTCCTTGATGAGCTCCTTCAGGCCTCTCTCAGCAGACTCCCTTCAGAGCAGTGAAGACTCAAGACCTTCTGCTTTCTCTCTGTCTGCAGCATCTTTACTGATCTTCACCGACTCTTTGATCTCCTGAATCTTCCTTTCGTCTGTTCTGGATCATCTTCTGAACTTCATCCTCTGTCTTCCTCAGCTCTGCCTTCTTTCCTTCAGTTTCTTCTCTCCAGAGGAACAAACTTCGTGGTTCTTATGGTCCAAAACAGGACAGAGCAAACAGACACATGTCTGGTGGGTCCTACAGAGCAACTCAGAGGTTTTATGGAGTGCTGCATCCTGTCCTCAGGTTCTCCACAGGCTCCATCAGCTGATGTTTCTTCAGGCGTGGGAGGTTGTCGGATGAGCTCAGGTGAGTCCTGACAGTAGGAGAGGGGTACACCAGGCAGGACTTCAGGGCCTTCAGTTTGGTTCAGTGCAGCAGGGAACTTCTCTCCTGGTTTGGCAGCTTGTTGCTCTGAGCTGCTGCTGCTGATGGCTTCCTGCTGAGCTTCGCGTCTGAACTGAGGAAACCATCTCTCAGAACAAGGTGTTGATTTCCAGCTCAGGTTTGGTCTCGGACAGCTTCTTACATAAGGACACTGATATCTTTGTTTCATCCCAGTTTTGCTGGCTGATGCAGGCTTTGCGAAGTTGTGTCACATGGTGTGCTGACTGGATCGGTAGAAGACATCAGACAGATGGAGCGCACAGGAACTGATCCTCCAGACGCAGGGTTGCTGCTAGAAACATGTCTGAACTCAGGGACAGGGACAGAGATCAATGATTAGCAAGATGTTCTGGATCTGAAGGTCTGACATGATGTTCTGATCAGGCTAGGATGAGGTGAGTTCAGTCAGCTGACCAAAGTGGAAGGCTTAAACATGTAGATCACCCTGACACGGAGGCCTCAGGAGCAACAGAAGCTGTTATTCCAGGACCTGTTGTCTCTCAGAGAGGCAGAACGTCAGCTTTCTGCTCCACAGTCAATGTGAAACCAGATGCATCCCTAAGATCAGTTCTTGTTCACAGACTGTCTGCCCTCACTGGGGGCAACGCTGACTGGTTCCAACACCCCCAACCACATCAGACATGGACATCAATGATATGAGCCTCACTGAAACACCACAAACCAGCAGAGGGTCCAGCTGAAACATCTGCTCTCTGTTCAAAGGGGTCCAGAGAAATGGCCGCAGGCAGTGACAGAGATGGTCCACTCCCTCCAACTAAACCCGCTGAGGTTTACAGCTTTGGTTCAGATGGTGGACAAGTCTCAACCCTCCTGGACTAACTTTGCCAGACTGTCACAGCAGAGGCATGGAAATGGGTCAAACAGGGACAACTGTCCCTAAGAAGCTGGACATCAGCAGAGACCCGGCAGAATCTGACTTCTAGACTTTGCTCTGAAACATGAAGGTGTAGAAATTACTTTAACACTGGGGTGGGGGTCAGGGGGCATTCTGGAAATCTGACAGACCTGTAAAAAGTCAGTCAGATTGGTATTCCATATAAAGAAACCCAGATTGACTCTGGAGCAACACCTCACACAAAGCATGCATGCAGTGCTTTGAACAGGAAGAAACCCTCACCACAACCAGGCTTATACTCATTGTGAGCGGCCATCTGCTGAGGCCGACTGGGGTTTAAAGGAGACAGAAGCACACATAGAAAAGGAACATGAAGTGCTGATCTATGAATAATTTCTATGTTAGGAAAGGTGACAGTAAACCAGCTCCATTGGTGGCCCTGTCTAGGATAAAATGACACTTAAAATATCTTATTTCTCAATATGAATACAAACTAATAACCAGAATTTATTAAAACAGCCATAAGCATGGTGGCATCCCTACAGACCATTAGACCTCATTTAAAACAGTTTCTGTTTTAAATGAGGTCTAAAGCTATCTAGTTTAGAGCCGGTTATGAGTCATTAAAATGGACGACGGCTCCCCCCACCCTCTCTCACATTTAGACAGTGAAGGTTCTGGGTTGTCGATTGGGGGAGGGTGTTCGCAGGCACCGGCTGTCTTCCGGAGGGGGGGTGGACTGTGCTGGACACCCCCTTTTGGTATTCCCAGTTCTAATTGCACCTGAGAGCAACACGCTACAACAATACATTTGAGTGGGTGCAGGGAGGATCGGGATCTTCTTACACCCCTTTTCCCCGGCTGCCACCTGGAGTCTTGGGCTTGGTCCGTGGTCTTTGTGGGGGGCTGCTGCGGGGCGTCGTGGGCTGCTGGTGGCGGGGCTGTCACTTCTGCTCTCCCCAAAGGAGGATGGAGGGAGGGGCCTGTAGCAAATGGAGGGGAGGAAGTGGCTGAGTGAATTAGTTAGGGGGTCTCTGGTTGGGTGGCCTGTGCCGGGCATGTGGGCCCCGAACCCTGGGGGGGCTTTTGCTGGGGGTTGGTCTGGGGTTGGTCCTGGTATTATTGGATGTGAGTTTTATGCGTGAATGTGCATCCGTGATTTTTGGCTCATCTTTACAGAGTCTGTGGAAAGGCGTGATTGAGACTGTGTGGTTTTTCTTTTTTTTTTCTCCCTCCGCTGGCTGGTGCCTGGATTTGCCGGTGCGCTGATGGAGCTCAGGGTTTGGGGGTGGATGCCCAGATGGTTACTGGCTTATTCCTGGTGGCTTCTCCGTGGGGGCCTGGCTGGGCGTGGCCAGGCTAAGGCTCCTGCCATTGGGTGGGGCGCCCCTGGGGCCTTGGATCCCTGGGGCCCATGGCCATCGGTGTGGCCGGCTGCCGGAGGAGCCTGCGGACTTGTCCCCACCGCTCCCAGGGACTCCGGCATTGCGGTGGCTGGCGGACTCGCTGTCTCTCCTCCTCCCTTGGTGGGGGTCGATTTCCTGGGTTTTCCCCTCCTTGGTGCCTTCGCTCTTTGGGTCCCTTTGGGTATCTGGGGCTTTGGATAAACTTTACATGCACTAGTGCACTGTCACAAACAACTACAGATGGTTGGCTCCAGGTACTAAAAGATTCACTTCCATACAGAAAGCCCATATTCTCATCATCAGGTAACACATGTCAGATTAAATAATACTGCTTATAATGTTATAATAATACTACCTAGCGATAGTATCGAGGTGTTTATTGTATATCTTATACCATGCCCGTTGGTTGTGCTGTTCTTTTTACATCTCTTCGCAGGTGATGAAGCAGACTGAAGATGTTTTATCGTTATCTTCCTTTTATCTCCTCTTTCTTTCATCTTTTCTCCTTTTTGTTCTGTTTTTCTTTTCCTGTTGTACTTACATTGCAGTGTCCATATAATCTGTAAAACTCCCTGCATAATTATAATAAAGCAATTTATATGCATCTGCTATAGACTAGTGACCTTTCCAGGGTGTATCCTGCCTCTCGCCTGTAGACAGCTGGAGATAGGCACCAGCACCCCTCGTGACCCCAATTGGGAGAAGCGTGTCAGGTAATGGATGGATGAATTTATATCCATAAATCAAGAGGAACACTATTGCGATAGCCGTTCTGCTCCACTTGTGAAAGTGTTGGGCTGGAAACGAGAGTCAGGAACTAATTATTCTCTTCAAGTTCAAGAATCAAATTTCCCACTGAGCCTGAACTAACCGCAGTGTCTTCCCCTCACTTTCCAGTTTCGGTTAAGCAGTGTTCAGAGCAACACTTGATTCTTCATTATCTCCTGAATAAACCTGTTAAACCTTTTCCCTGGTCTCTCTGAATTGGTTTCTCTGCATGTGGGTCCAAGCTCTTGATAGAACCATGACATGGTAATCTCTGGGATCAATCTGACTGGGTATGTCTTTCTGTGAACTTTAAACTGGGAGGAGTCTTCCTGTTATTGACTAAGGCTAAATAAGACTCACATTTGAATTCCTTATACATGAACATTGGAGACTGAATTAAATATTATAATCCAATTTTCCAACATGTTTATTTAAATTCATTTCTTTTCCAAATGAAAGATAAACAATTATAGTGAAATCTTTGCATTTCTGGAGGCAATGAGGTAATTTTATTGTAGCTTACTGCTGATTAAAATAATTCATTTTGCCGGTAATGGTGCTGGTAGAAAAGCTAAATAATATCAGCTGTACTCACCGCTGGTTGAGTCGATTGACTAAGAAGAAAGAAAACACTTAGACAGATGCATGAACTTGTGTGGATTGAAGCTCTGCTGTTGATTATAACCTTTGAGCTCCTTTATGAGAAGTGAGATTGATAAGAGTCTTTACAGTGTTGCTCCACCTCTAACTGCAACAGTTTTCTCTTTATTAATAGCTGGAAGTTTTACCCTATTCTGACTAGACAATGTTACTCTCACCAAAAGCCTGCAAAATGCTTTGAAGATTTGAACTTAGACTTGTCATGATGGGTTTTAGGTTCTTAGCCCACATACAGAACACAATGGAGGCTGGGTAAAAGTTTAACAGAGTTTATTGAATGTTTCACAAAACACAAGATAATGTACTGGGTCAGGAACTGGTCCGGACTGGTTCACTGAAGTCTGCAGAGATAATAGTTTGATTAGAATGCAGGCAGATGAGTTATGAGTCTTTGATAATTCTGGATTATAACTTGACTGAGTCCGGGCTTCTCTTTGAGAGAGAGGGAACCGTTGGGTCCAGGAGAGACTGTTTGTTCAGCAGAAAGTTCAAAGAGCAGCTGCAGCGTCTAGCTTCTGACTTTTAAATGGCAGACCTTGATCAGGAGTTTCCAGCTCTTCACTAAGAGCAGCAGGGAAATACACATAGGAATCTTCAGGTTAGGCTCTCTAGGGCAGACTTGGCAGGTTAAGCTCATCCAGAGCTTCAGGCTAGAGACAGGTTTCCTGTGAGGCAAAAACAGGGGCTAGAAACAACTGGCTTAATCTGGGAGACATGGAACGTGGGATGGATGCGGAGACTCGGAGGAAGGTGCAGACGTACAGCAGAGGGGTTGATTATCTGGGCTACTTTGTAAGGACCAATGAATCGGGGGGACAGTTTCCGAGACATGCCCTTGAGGGGAATGTCTCGCGTGGACAACCACACCTCTTGGCCTGGAGTGTAGTCAGGGGCCGGGCGTCTCTTGGAGTCAGAAGAGCGGTTGAGGGTGGCGATGGTGTCCTTCCAGACCCTCTGACAACGGCGGATGTGCTGATGGACTGATCGGACTGAGATCTCTCTCTCGTCTGCAGAGGAAAAGTGGAGGCTGATAACCGAGAGATCCCTGAAACGGGGATAGACCAGTAGAAGCTGACTTGAGTGAGTTGTGGGCGTATTCGATCCAGGTCAGGTACTGACTCCAGTAAGTGGGGTTGTTTGAGGTCAGGCAGCGGAGAGTGGACTCTAGTTGCTGATTCATTCTCTCCGTCTGCCCGTTGGACTGTGGGTGATAACCATAGGTGAGAGAGGACTTACAGTTTAATGCTGAACAGAAGGCTTTCAATACTTGAGAGATAAACTGTGGACCGCGGTCAGAGAGAATTTCCTGTGGGATGCCATGGAGTCGGAAAACATGCTTCACCAGAAGCTGTGCCGTCTGGAAAGCGGTGGGAAGTTTTCTAAAGGGGAATTAAGTGACAAGACTTGGAGAAACGATGGACGATGGTTAAAATGGTGGACATACCTCTGGAAATCGGGAGACCAGTGACAAAATCTACGGCAATATGAGACCAGGGACAGGTAGGAACAGGTAGAGGATGCAGCAGGCCAGAAGGTGGTTGGTGAGAGGTTTTGTTTCTGGCGCAGATGGGACATGCCAAAACGTACTCCTTAACGTCACTTGTGTAAGGATGGCCACCAGAAACGTCTTGTAATCAGGGCAATCGTTCTGCTCACTCCAGGATGGGCGGAAAATTTAGCTGCATGCATCCACTGGATCAGGCGGGATCTGACAGAAGAAGGAACATAGGTTTTATTTGGAGGGCCGTTACCTGGGTCAGGTTCAGAGGCTAGGGCAGAGTTGATGAGATCAGTGATCTCCCAGGAAACCACTCCAACAGTACAGGAGGCAGGAAGAACAGGCTCGGGCGTCTCAGGTTGATCAGCAGAGTAAAGACGAGAGAGAGAATCGGGCTTGACGTTCTTGGAACCAGGTCTGTAAGAGATTATGAGATTGAATAGGGAGAAGAACAATGACCATCTAGAATGACGTGGGTTAGCTTGTTTGGCGGATTGGAGATAGGCCAGGTTCTTATGGTCTGTCCAGACCAAAACTGGATGTTCGGCCCCCTCGAGCCAGTGTCTCCACTCCTCCAAGGCGAGTTTGATGGCTAGAAGTTCTCGGTCTCCAACATCATAGTTTTGCTCCGCTGGTGAGAGTCTACGAGAAAAGAAGGCACAGGGGTGAATCTTTTGGTCTGAGTCAAATTGTTGAGACAAAACTGCTCCACCGTCGGAGTCTGAGGCATCCACCTCTAAGATAAACTGCTTAGAGGGATCTGGCTGGATCAGAATGGGAGCTCTAGAAAACAGGGTTTTTAACTTCTCAAAAGCGTTTTGAGCTTCAGGTGTCCATTGAAATGTCTTCTTTACCGAAGTCAGGGTTGTGAGAGGTAGAGCTGTTTGACTGTAGTTCCTTATGAAGCGTCTGTAAAAGTTTGCAAAACCAAGGAATCTCTGAAGCTGTTTGCGGTTTTCAGGTGTCGGCCAGTCCAGAACTGCCTTTATCTTGTCTTCGGATGGCTTAACCTGCCCGCCCTCATGCACAAACCCTAAAAAAGTGACAGATGGTTGGTGAAATTCAAATTTTTCTGCCTTCACAAAGAGCTTGTTTTCCAAAAGTCTCTGAAGGACCAGACGGACATGTTTCTTATGCTCTGATAGGTTCTTGGAGTTGATCAAAATGTCGTCAATGTACACAAACACGAATATATTCAAAAAATCTCTGAGGACGTCATTGACTAGAGCTTGAAAACAGGCAGGAGCGTTTGTGAGACCAAAAGGCATGACCAAATACTCAAATTGGCCTAAGGGGGTCTTAAAGGCTGTCTTCCATTCGTCTCCTTCTCTTATCCTAAGAAGGTGATAAGCATTTCTTAAATCGAGCTTGGTGAAGACTGTTGCCCCCTGAACAGGTTCAAATGCTGATGCTAGTAATGGAAGTGGGTATTTATTTTTGACGGTTATCTGGTTAAGGCCTCTGTAATCTATACAGGGTCGTAGGGAACCATCCTTTTTGCCCACAAAAAAGAAACCAGCACCAAGAGGAGAAGAAGATGGACGGATTATCCCAGCAGCCAGAGACTCATTAATATATTTCTCCATGGTCTCACGTTCAGGCTTAGAGATGTTATAAAGTCTACTGCTGGGCAAGGGAGCTCCTGGTAATAATTCTATGGCACAGTCATATGGTCTGTGAGGTGGAAGAGACGTTGCACTGACCTTACTGAAGACAGGAGCCAGATCATGATACTCGGAAGGAACAGAAGTAAGGTCAGGAGAGTCCATCTCCCCCCTACCTCTAGGAAACTGAACAGCGGGAGCTGCAGAACGAAGACATGTCTCATGACAGGAAGTGGACCAAGACTCAATGTGGCGTTCAGCCCAGTTGATATGGGGATTATGTCATTCCAGCCACTCGAATCCAAGCACCAAGGGGGAGCATGCAGAAGGAAAAACAAAAAAGGTTAATGTCTCACGATGATTTCCGGAGATCAACAGCTCTAGAGGTTGTGTTTGATGAGTGACTTGATGGAGTTTCTTTCCATCAATAGCAGATACTCTGAGAGGCTTGGATAACAGAACAGTTTCAATCTGTAATTGCTGGACCAGGTTAGAATCAATGAGATTACACTCACATCCAGAGTCAATGAAAGCAGACAAGGTGAGATTCTGGTTGGGAAAAAAAAGTGTAGCAGGTAACATCAAATGAGGAGCCTTTTCAGTTTTCAAATGGTCATAGGAACTGAGGAGTCTGACGGGCCCTGGCTTTTGACTTAGCCGGGCATGAAGCTATGAAATGGCCAGTCTCACCACAGTATATACACAGATTGCCCCTAAATCGTCATTGTCTTTCCTCAGGAGTTAGCCTTGTGTGTCCAGTCTGCATGGGTTCGACTTCTGCTCCATCTGAGTGAGAGACTTGGACAGGCACAGAAAGAGTCTGGCTCGGAAAAAGTACAAGTGAAACTGGATTCTGAGGAGAACCTTGCCTCCGCCCATTCAAGGGCTCATCCAGTGAGTTGAGAAAGAATGAATGATATTTTCTTTCTGTCATTCGGAAAACTGCCAGAATGTTCAAAAAGTAATCGACATTGGAACAAAAATCCCTTACAATCTTTTTGGTTACCTGAAAATCTTTCAGGCGGACTGGACGGAACTTCAGAAATGACGCCACCGCCGGTGACCCGTGGAGGCGAAGTGATCCGAACTGGACGCACTGCTGGCGTGGCGTTAGTATTTACCCATGTAGCGCTGGCAATATGCTTCAGCGCATTTGATTCTGATGTTCTATCTTAGTATGCAACTCACGAGTGGGTATGCGCATGTCCCGCGATCTGGAGCCGTCCTGTTCCTCCAGCCTCCCATGGAGGTGATCTGCTGGGCTTTGTGGTTGGCTGCAGTGTTCTTTCAGCGATGGGTTTAAGGTTCTACAGCCCGCCATGCAGAATACAGCGGGAAGCTGGGTAAAAGTTTAACAGAGTTTATTGGAAATGTTTCACAAACACAAGATAATGTACAGGGTCTGGAACTGGTCCGGGCTGGTTCACTGAAGTCTGCAGAGATGATAGTTTGATTAGTAAAGCAGGCAGATGAGTTATGAGTCCTTGATAATTCAGAATTCTACCTTGACTGGGTCCGGGCTTCTCTTTGAGAGAGAGGGAACCGTTGGGTCCAGAGACTGTTTGTTCAGCAGAGTCCAAGAGCAGCAGCAGCGTCTAGCTTCTGACTTTGAATGGCAGACCTTGATCAGAGTTTCCAGCTCTTCACTAAGAGCAGCAGGGGAATCTACATAGGAATCTTCAGGTTTGGCTCACCAGGGCAGATTGGCAGGTTAAGCTCATCCAGAGCTTCAGGATAGAGACAGGTTTCCTGTGAGGCAAAAACAGAGGAGAGTTAGAATCTGATCTCTCACTAGAGACAACTAAGATTCTTTCAGTTAAAAATGCTCAGGTTGCTAACCAAACTAAGGTCAACACTGCGGCGTCGAAGCAAGGTCTGGTAGCTGGTTATAAAGGGAGGTCTCTTGATAGAGGATGCGCCTCAGGTGTGCAGGTGAGGGTCCAGCTCCAGGAGACCCACGGCGCACTCTGCTGGAGGAAGGTGGTACAGCTCCAGATCCCAACAAGACTGATTTATTTTTTTTATAAAAAATACCATTTTACATAACATTCAGCAGTCTAATGGCAGTGGGGAAGACACTGTTGATGACGCTGTTGATGTCATTGATGATGTTACAGCCTCGGGATACGCAGCACTGGCATGAAATGTCTTTAATGGAGGGAAGAGGAGCCCCCATGATCTTCTCTGCTGTTCTCACCACTCTCCTCAATTTCTTCCAGCCTGAGCTGCTGCAGCCTCCACACCACACAGTGAGACAGCTGGTCAGAACGCTCTCTATGGTGCTTCTGTAGAAGGTAGTGAGGATGGTTGGGGGCAGGTGGGTTCTCCTCATCCTTCGCACGAACTATATGCACTTTGGGCTCTTTTGACCAGTGACGTTGTGTTTACATTCCAGGTGAAGGTGTCTGTGATGTGCACCCCCAGGAATTTGGTGCTGTTGACCACCTCTACAGCTGAGGTGTTGATGACCAGTCCAGGATGATCTCCTTCATGTTCGCCACATTCAGGATCAGGCTGTTATCTTTGCACCAGTCCACCAGCTGCTCCACCTCCTCTGGGTAGTGAAGGTCATTGTCATCACTGATGAGGCCCACCACCATGGTGTCGTCTGCAAACGTCACTATGTGATTGGTGGTGAACCTGGGGACGTAGTCATGTGTCATCAGGGTGAACAGCAGAGGGCTCAGGATGCAGCCCTGATGGAGCCTTTGCTTAAGGTGATGACATCAGAGGTGTTCTGTCCAACCCAGACTGACTGGGGTCTGTCTCCTGTCTAGCAGCCAATAGCAGAGGGGTGTATTGAAGCCCAGCCCATCCAGTTTGACCATCAGATGCTGTGGGATGATGGTGTTGAAAGCTGAACTGAAGTCCAGGAACAGCATCTGCACATGGGTGCTCTTCTCTCAGGTGAAGAGGAGAGGAGATGGTGTCTTCAGTGGAGCAGTTTCGTCGATAGGTGAACTGGAACGGGTCTAATGTTGTGGAGACACTGGAGACGATGTTTTCTTTAACCTAATCATCCTTTTGAAGAACTTTATTATTTTAGGAATCAGTGCGACAGGCCATTAGTCATTGAGGGAGGTGACCTGAGGCTTCTCGGGATCAGAGAGATTGTGGCAGACGTAAAGCATGCTGGAACTGTGGATTGGTCCAGAGAGGTGTTGACAATGTCTGTGAGGACACCCGCCTACTTATACTACTTATACACCTGCCCAGGTATGTTATCAAGCCCTTGGGCCTTCCTTGGGGTGATTCTCCTCAGAGTTTTCCTAACTTCAGTTACTTCCAGGTTTAGTGTCTCCTCCCCTTGGTGTGGAACGGCTTTCACTGCTGGAGTGCTGTTTAGTGCCTCCAAACCTTCCAAAGAAGTTGTTTGGTTCATTCAGGAAGTCAACGTTTGCTGCATCTACTCGGGGGAGGCTGTGTTGTAGTCTGTGATCACCCATATGCCTTGCCACGTCCACCTGGTGTTGCTGTCTTAATGGAAAAGATCATGGATTATCTGGCATTGGTTCTGCTTCACTGATCTGATGATACGGTTTGAGTTGGCACATGCTGTTCTCAGTGCCTCTTTATCACCAGACTTGAAAGCTGAGTTCTGTTCTTTTAGAGATTTTCAAACCTCTCCCTTTATCCAGGGGGGTTGGTTGGCCCGGGTGGTGATGTTCTTTTTGATGCTGACGTCCTCAATGCATTTGTTGATGTAGGGTCACATAGTCATGGCATACTCATCAATATTTAATAATTTATCATGTGTTGCTGCAGTCTTGAAGATGTTCCAGTCAGAGCATTCAAAACAGTCTTGGAGTTTCTCCGTGGCGCCCTCAGACCACACTCTGAACTCTTTAACTGTCTGTTTAGCCCTGATCAGCTGGGGCTTATATGCAGGGATAAGAATGACAGATAGGTGATCTGATGAACCGAGGTGGGCGGGGGGCTGCTCTGAATGCATTTTTAATGTTAGAGTAAACCAGGTCTAAAGTGTTTTCACTCCGAGTTGCAAAGTCCACATGTTGGTAGAAATGAAGGAGAACAGTCTTAAAGTTAGCCTGGTTAAAATCCCCAGGAATTATGAAAACACCCTCTGTGTGCAGATTGGAGCTCAGAGATAACCACACTGAACTCTCTTGGCAGATAGTACAGTCTGCAGTTACAGTCCCCGAGTCTTACTGCTTAGTTCTATGTTCCTATCAGTGCGGTATAGTGTTAGCCCCTTCAGGCTAATACCATTGTCTGATATTGCTGGATGCAGCCATGACACAGTCAGAATAATGGTGCAGAACTTACTAATCTCCTTCTTTAAAGACAGTTCAAGCCAGAGATTATCCATTTTGTTTTCCAACACGTTGGAGAGCAGGATTGATGGAAGCGGAGGTCTGTGGATATTTCTTTTTAGCTTCACAGTAAGCCCCCTCTGCACCCTTGTTTTCTCCGTCTAGCGCATCTCTTTGTCCCTCCATTATGTTCCGCTGTTGTGTTGTTGAGATCCATCTGTAGCACGCCGCAGCTTTTTAAACAGTCAAAAATGTCAGTACTTAAAACATTTTGTGACCGTAGCTCGTGCAGGCTTTGATGTTTGATGTCTAATTTGTATCATTTTATCAGCATATTTTGTAAAATTGTTGAGAGGAGCCATTCTTGGCCATTGCTTTGGAGCGCCGCCATGGTCACCTTTCTAACATACAGTTAATCAAGTGTTGAGGAGTGTCGAGGACAATTGTATAATTTTTATTATACCTTAGGCTTGAGTTTGTGGGAATAGAAGCTCAGACACAGCACAGGGCCATAACCGGAAGCCCCTCGTATTGGGACTCTCTACTTGAACTGCTGGCCTGGTGACCTGGTCTCTGATAATTAAATAATTATGTTTGTTTTTTTAAAGACTGGAAAGGTATTTTATATAAAATTGATTTTTCCCCGTACACTGCATATCCATAACATGTTTTTTCACCGTTATTCTGTGCCTTCCTGATGAAGCTAGCTCAGTAGCTCTATTTTATGTAACCGGGACCATTTCTCTGGACTGAGTGAGACAGAATTCTTTAAACCTGTTATCATGTTTTATCGTCAGTTAATTGATATACATTGGATAGTGATATTTGAACAGTTTGTTGCCAGTGATTACTTGTTAAAATTTGGGTAAAGAAAGCTCAAAGTTATGAGCACAATAGCTTTCTGTCACCGATTCTGTTCATAACTTTTATGGACAGAAAAGGTGTTGAGGGGAACAGTTTGGGTGGCCTTATGATTGCGTTTCTATTATTCAGATGAAGTGGTTCAATTGGCTTCATCAGGGCATGATGTACAGCTCTCACTGGAGCGGTTCGCAGCCGAGTGTGAAGCGGCCGGGATGAGGATAAGTGCCTCCAGATCAGAGACCATGGTCTTGAGCCGGAAAAGGGTACAGTTACTTCTCCGGGTTGGGGAGGATATACTGCCCCTAGTGGGTTTCTTCCTGTTCAAACAAGACCCTCAATTATTTTGGGGTCTTGTTCATGAATGAGGGGAAGATGGAGTGGGATATCGATAGGCGGATTGGTGCGGTGTCTGCTGTGAAGTGTGCGCTTTACCAGTCTTTGGGGGTGAGGAGGGAGCTGAGCCAAACAGCAAAGGTCTCGATTTACCAGTCGATCTACGTTCCTACCCTAATCTATGGTCATGAGCTTTGGGTCATGACCGAAAGAACGAGATCCCGGATACAAGCGGCTGAAATTAGTTTTCTCCATAGGGTGTCTGGGCTCTCCCTTAGAGATAGGGTGAGGAACTCAGTCATCAGGGGAGGACTCAGAGTAGAGCCGCTGCTCCTCCACATCGAGAGGAGCCAGTTAAGGTGGCTTGGGCATCTGATTAGGATGCCTCCTGGGCGTCTCCCTGGTGAGGTATTACAGGCACGTCCCACCGGGAGGAGGCCCAGGGGGAGACCCAGGATTACTGGATGGACTATGTTTCTCGGCTTGCCTGGGAGCGCCTTGGGATTCCACCAGAGGAGCTGGCCCAAATGGCTGGGGAGAGGTAGTTAACTTTGGAAAAAGGCTGGCTTTTGATTCTTCCCTTCCCCAGGTCCACTCGGCGAGCTGCGTGTGGTCTCTATGAAAACCAGCATTGCGAGTTAGTTTAATCCAATATAAGACAATGCACAAACTTACACCAGAAACTGCAGAACAACGGAGACATACATTCCATTACCTGACATAAATGGAGAGAAGGAAAGAAAGCAAAGACGTACAAAGACATCTTTGGAGAGTTTGCAAGGGCAAAATCTGATTTGTTAGTTCTATGTAGAAAGCTTTATCCTCTTGTATTTAATTTATTCACATAAGGCTGACAGCTTGTGGAATGCGGGGGCCTCACCATAAATTCTCAGGAACAAACTTAAATTTAGTAATCTGGTTCAAGGAAAGGTTATCTTCACAAACTTGTTCAAAATAAGAAATATGTTCACAAGGAGAGTATACAACATACCTTTTACACATGCCATAAGATTAACTGTATTAAAGACTAAAAATAATCATTTTTCTTTAACAGTCCCCGTTTTGAGGTCTGAGACACACAGACCTCACAAATAAAATGATTAAGCCTTCTAATAGAGGAACCAAAAACTATCTAGTATACTAAAAAACTAAAACATTAGCCCAATTTTATAACAGTCCCCTTTTTAAACAGCACCTCCTAGTTCCACTGCCAGGTCATGTGTCTGAAGCTGAACTCCATTATCTGAACTTATCAAATGTATCTTGCGCTGTCCAACAATTTAATACTCACCTGATGAACCACAAAATTTTAACCAGTAAAAACTAAACTAAAAATACATTTCACTTATCAAACATGAAAAATCATAAAACTCAGTTATGTCAATAGAAGAAAACACACAATAGAAATATCAGCCCAAGTATAAAATTAGAAAACCAGAGTAAGATATCTCGAAATTACTAAAAAATGCTCAGCAGACTTAAAAGACAATACTCGCCACAAAAATTACAATTTGTCAATACAAAACAATAACAACATCAAAAAAGAAAATAAATCATAAACACATAAAAATTACAAAATAGCATTCACAATTCAACAATAAGAAGTTAGAGTTCGTCTCTATGCTCCTTCGATAGTCTTTCAAAAATGAATATGAATTCTTCGTCAGGAAACGATCCAAAAATACGCGCAAAAAGAAACTTAAAAGAACATTAGATATGAGAAAAATTTCCCCTGAAACTGAAGTGCCAAAATAATGATTGGCGTGACGTCCGCATATTATTTGTAACGGAATAAACTTTCGCGCCCCAGTGTTGCCAACTCAGTGACTGTCGCTATATTTCAGACCCCTCCAGCGACTCTTTTTCAAAAAAGCGACTAGCGACTTTTGGAGACTCTTACATGAAAGCACGTATCGTTCCTTTTCTTGTCCTCCAGCGGCAGGTGCTGCCGTGGGGCGCCTACTCCATCCCAACCCCGATCTCCCTCTCAGCGCTGCAGTCAGAGCCGCAGGATTTTTACCCTCAGCATCCAGACTGCAAATAAAGCGCACATGAGGTTGATCATAAATAACTGAATTTGAAATATTTTATCTTAAATAAATAACGGCATTTGATTCACACAGCCACATGTCATGTTTTACCGTGATTTGTAGGCTCCTTGGTGGACCACAAGGGAAAAAAGAAAACGTTTAAAAAAGTTTAAAAAAAATTCTAACTCCGCCATAGTGTCTCTTTGATTCATTTTGCCGGTAAAGGAGGAGGGTTAGTTTTGTAATAAATTAAACATTAATAAAACAAAAATAATAATAATAATAATAAACATTAATGGACAGAAAAAAGTAGCTCTATATTATTTGGGTGTTTTTACTCTCTTTTTGTCTCTCTCTTACAACGTTATTTCTCCCACAGCGCCAATAACTTGCACATCACATCATGTGGCAGATTAGGTGATGATTTCTGTGTATTTAACACACACACGCTAAGGCACACTATAGGGCGTTTTATATACAGGTACATATTCTCTACTACGTTTAAATACCTCTACTGGGTATTTAAAAGGAGCAAAACTGAGTATGATTGTGTGTTTTATTCATGTATTTATTACAAGGTATTAATCGAACCTATCAAAGTCATTATCCTCTGTTTCTGAATTAAAACAGCTCGCGCTAAATCAAACATGCCACTCTCCTTTCTTCTTAAGTCATGGGGGTCCGCGGTTGGGCTCACGGAGGAAGGATGCCCGGCTTTTGAAAGCGCGCTTTCGAACAACAGAGCCGAAGCAGAGCTGTATAGCTACACTTTTAAGGTGGAATTATTCTGCAGGCAGGGAATTTGTTCGGCTTTTATTATCCCTACTGCTTCATTTTTGCTGTTGGTTGACACGCGGTGAGTAGGCGCGGCAAAGGTCACCATACAGCGTTTTGTAGCAGCAGGTGCAGCGCGTCGGGAAGCAGCTGAAGCTCTGACTGCAACGCGCTGCTGCTGCTGGAAGATGCAAAAAATTGAAGTTTTGCTGCAGGACAGCAAATATAGCTGCAAAGAAAAGATAGGATAGTCTGGCCAATGCTGGGCCAGACACACTTTTGGTAATCACAAGTAGGCAGAAAGTCGTAAGAAGCTTCTCTTCAGCCGCGCGTCAGACTTTGCTGGTGCTTCTGCTGCTTCTGCTGCACCTGCTGGGTCCGGTTAACACCGATGTCGAGCGGCATTCACCTCCCTCAGCCTTTCAATAAGCACAGCATTCATTTGTTTCACCATGTTTTTCACATCAGCTGTGAGGTGGAGTCACAGATTAACAGAGATGGTAATGACGTCCGGAGTAACAACACACATAGGGCGCGACGCACATTTTGAGAACAATTGCATATTTTTGAGGGGAAAAAAAGACGTTTATATGCGCCTTATAGTTGTGAAAATACGGTATATCTGTTTCGCGCCAATGGGTTGCAGGCCATTGTGGGCAAGACAACATGGATTTTTTTCTGACACGGACCTCAAAATTTGTCGAGTCGGCACCAGCAGAGAGACACCAACCAGACAGGCCTAATAAACCAAAAAGCCAACCAAAAAGAAAATATGATGAAGGATATCTTGCTCTTGGATTCACGGCAGCGGTGGTGGGGGCAGAGGAGAGACCGATGTGTGTCCTGTGTCTTAAACCGCTAGCAGCAGATAGCATGAGACCCAACAAATTAAGAAGACACCTAGAGACCACACACCCCAGTCACGTCAATAAGCCTCTTGATTTCTTTCAAAGAAAACTGGCAGAATACCGTCAACAGGAGACTCGCATGGTAAAAGCTGCATCAATAAACAGTAAGGCACAGATGGCTTCATATAGAGTAGCATACAGAATCGCGCAATGCAAAACCAAGACACAATTGCCGAAAGCAGCTCATTTTCCCGCTGCTGGCAGACATGGTGTCAATTATGCTTGACGAAACAAGCGCCGCCAAAATTAAAGGCGTTCCTGTCCAATCCACGACAAAGTGCGCAGACGATATGCAACATTTCCAGTGATCTTGAAGAGCAACTCATAGAAAAATTAAAAGACAGTAGTTTTTGCATTACAGGTGGCCGAAGCTACTGACAGCAATAAAGACTGCTTGTTCATATCGTGACGTCGGGCCCGGTAAAATGGCGAAGTCACTGTCGCGAGGATTTGCTGTTTTGCAAATACATAAAAAATAGAGCCACAGCGATGAACTGTTTAAGATCATGGACATTACCTCAAAGAACACGGCTTAAATGGGAAAACTGTGTGGGCTTTTGCTCTGATGGCTATGGACCATGGCAGGTTAAGAAGCCTGGCTGCAGGCCAATAAAGCAGGGCTGCAGCAGATGCACATTGGACGACTGTGTCATTCATAGGGAAGCGCCAGCCGCCAAGACAGCTCAGCCCTGAACTAAAATGAGGTTTTGACAGAAGTTGTGAGCGCGGTAAATTTTATCAAAACCCCGACCTCTGAAAGTTTAATTATTCTCCCCACTTTGTGAGGAAATGGGAGCTGATCACACATCTGTGCTGTTTCACAGTGAAGCACGGTGGCTCTCCTGGGGCAAAGTGCTGTCGCGCGTCTTTGAGCTCAGGGCACAGATTCGATCTTCTTGGAAGAGGAGCACATGTATGAGTCTGCAAAGCAAGTTCAGGGATGAACAATTTCTGCTAAAACTGGCCTACTCAGCGATGTGTTTGGCAAGCTGAATGAATTAAATCTTCAGCTTCAAGGCAAAAGACAAGCACCTACCTCACCTGGCAGACAAGATCACCGCATTCATCCGAAAGCTTAAGGTATGGGGCAGCCGCCTTGATCAGCAGAACATAGATGTCTTGAGAACCTGAGTGAAGTTGCTGAAACCACTGAGTCTGGAGCCACACACAGTGATCCCATGTATTAAGCAGCACCTCTCTTCCCCTGAGTGGGATTGTTTCAAAAATATTTCCCAAACAACAGTGCTCAGTATGCGGGTTATGATCCATTCAATGCAGCAGGTTGGTGGACATTTTATTGAATATTATACCATATATTATACATGAATTTATTTCTGTTGTATGCTACTAGCTGGAATGGATTGTTGTCAAACCGATTTCTTTGTGTTTATTATGCAATGAAAAATAAAGTAAGTCTATTTTTTCTATTCTGTCTGCAGCACCTGCTGACTTGTGCCCTGCTGAGGAGGACCAGTTTATTGACATGACGTCTGACTCCACCTCCTGAGGCTCAGGTTTAATGCTCAGACTCTTAGTGAATTCTGGTTAGGGAGTGGAGAGGGTATCCACTCATCGGCAGAGAGCTGTGTCCATTCTTCTTCCCTTTTTGCCACATCATATCTCTGTGAGATGGGCTTTTCAGCTGTTGCTTCACTGAAAACAAAATACAGATCTCAGCTGAACATTGAGTATGACTTGAGTGGCAGTATCAAGCCTGCAACCCCGTTTTGAGAGAAACTGTGCAAAGCAAAACAGGCTCATTGTAGCCACTAATGCAGGGATAAATATACCTGTCCCTTTGCCAGATGGATTCCTTCTTTTCTTTATTAACAGATTGCAGAGTGGAACTTTAATTTTTTTCTATCTTTGAGCTTGATACAAATTTTGACACAGCTGCATTTTTATTTTTCTTTTATTTTTGAGCTCGCTGTTATTTGATGTAGATAGTTTGTATTTTAGATACTACTTGTTACTTCAATAAAAATTGGAAAATTTTAAGATTGTTGCATATTTCATTAGCATTGTGTTGGGGGGCTTATGGGGACAGGTGGGCTTGAAAATTCCCTTGTCCAAAGTGGGAATGACAGAAAAAGTTTGAGAACCACTGGTTTAAGGAGAGGTTGCAATCTCCTTTTTCTCAATGGAAGGACACCGTAACAGGATTATTGTGCCTGTCCGGGCCTTTTAAGCCTTGTAATTCAGGAAAATGAGGTTGTTTTGGCAGGAATCCCTGCCACACTTCTGCCCGGAACCACAGATCCTCCTCCGCGCTGCGATGTGCCCGCAGACACTCCTCGACCGCAGGTTGAGACTGTAGATTCTCCTGTATGCCCTGCAGCGTGCGCCGTGGCTCCTCAGCTGCTGTGCACTGACTCCAATGGAACCACGTGTCTCCTTTCCCATTTTCTTTTGATGACCTTCATGCGCACCCAGTCGATTTCCCGAACTGATCCCGAGCCTGGACGTTCCTGTGTCGTCTGGTATTTTGTAAATTCCGCTGCCAGGACCTGTAACTCATTGAAGAAATCTTTATGAGATAAATGTGCAAGCTTACCTTTCCATCCTGGAATACGGGTAGCAGGTCCTGGAAACATCCGTCCTGTCTGGAGCTCATATGGAGAGAACCCTGTTGATTGGTTAATGATTGATCCGACACTTTATGACAGCTTCACTGTCTTCCTTTTGTATTATAAATCTGCTACTTTGGAGCTGTATTTTATCAATCCTTTGACCCTCTTTTTATATAAGGCTTACATGAGAAATAAATGTTTCCTATCATGTTGAACCCAAAACTTAACTGTATTTTAGAAGCAGTTTCATAATTGTTAATTTGTAAATCTCCAGTTTAGACCAATTTAATTTCAATCATTATATTTTCTATTTTTTTTTTAAACCTTAAAGAATGATCAGCCTGTTTTACATGAGTCACTAAATATCAAAAATGAACTACTTTATTCCAATCATATTTTAAATCCCAAAAATTACAATCATTTTTACCTTTGATCCATTTATTCATTTGAAAACCTATTTATAAAATATTTAATTGAATAATGTATTACCCTTTTTATATTGTTTATCAATTATCAATGCCTTTTCAGTTTTGGAGAGAGATTCGATACAGCTAAATTTATTAAATACTGTAAATCTTTAGTTTAGACCTTCCTGGATGTCTTAGTTAAACAACTTATTTTAAAACATATGAATAAAGATGCAACAATCCAACAATCACCTTCCTTAGTTTAAGAAACACTATTTTATGTAAATTATTTGAGAGGCAATATTTTGTTTAGTATATTCAATTTATAAATTTTACTTATTTCATATCCAAATAGTTAGCTCATCTTTAATGCTGCTAATACACCGTAAAACATTTAATGTATTTTGATTTAACTTCAATAACCTCTTTTTCCGAAAAGTAAAGAGAGATCCAAACTAAAAATTTGCTTATTGGTTCAATTCCATTCATGTCCCCCTGTTTCTATAACAGAACAAATGTTCTGTCATAGAATACAATACAAATCCTATACACTCATTGAGATGAAATCCGCTATCACCACTAACTTTAGCCTCATGTAACACATTTGGATGCAATTCAAGCATGGTGTCCCAGATGCTGTTACAATCTGCACACCTCAATCAAAGAATTTAATGTTTGATTAAATTTATGAACCAACAGAACTTAAGTGTCATTTGCTCAGTAAGTCAAAGGTCTATAGACACCCATCAATCCATCACTTAACACCTTAATTTTAAATTCCATTTAAATTTTAAATTTAGTTTTACTGAATGGTAGCCGCACTGTACTATGTAAATAAAATTTAGATCATCTTCCTTAGTAGATGAAGCGTAACTTACACAATGCAATTCAGCTATGGTAAAAAATGTAATTGCAATAGTTATCCCTGCCCATTCTTTGCAGGCCCCGCCCACTAGCATTTTGTGAGACAAACAAGTCCAATCATGGAGGGAAAATGCAGTGTCGTAACAGTTAGTGAACACCACAACCCCAAACTACATTAATAAAACCTCTGACCCCAGGAGATGGGGTGTCTCAACACTTAGAATACACTGCCAGGGGCTTCAGGGACGTGAAGACAACAGGGCCCATCAGTGCTATAACTAAAAATAAGAAGAGAAGAATGGCATCACACACTACAAAAATTTAAAGAAAAGAACTTATTCACCACTACCAAGTTTTGTTGGCACCCATTTCGTCTCCAACCTGCAGACTAAAGGGAACCCCAGGAGTGGGCTTTGGCGCCCAGGTCATATGATCAGAGGTGAAAATCCAGGATCAAACATGAGAACACACAACAGGACCACCGCTGAGCGACTTGCCATGCCCCATTCTATATCTGCTGAATCAGAAGGTGTCCAGAATAGCAGTCATTCCTGCAGTGCAGAAACATCTGGATACAGTCCCGCTTTGATGAACTTTGGTCAGCCTTTCGTGGTCGACAGAGCAGGACATAGAAACCAGCAGACCAGTCATCCACTGAAACCCCCGTCCGGGTTTGTACAAAAGGCTATGATCTTTGTGGTCCCGACTCACTGCTGATTCCCAGCCATAGAAGACTCCCACAGATAACGCTTGAGTCCCTTTTGTTTTCAGCCAGGTATGAAAAGCAACACTCAAAAGAGACATCTGTTGCCAGGTCCTGTGAGCAGCACTTTGCCCTCACGTGACAGCAGGAGAACAGTTCGTCTTCGCTGACCTTCGTAATCGTTCAACAGCTTTTGGCTTTCATACAACAGTCCAGCAGAAGATGGGCACAGTTCAGCATCATCATGTCTTTGTTCAGCAACAACAGCGGCCTGATGCGGTAATCAAGAAGATCCCTTCAAATACATCTTCCCATGAACTCTGAGCTTAAAAGACCCTTCCCCCAAGATTGCCATCCAGTCAGAAGGAAGGAGAACTGCCAGAGAAAAAATAATACAAAGTAATTAAAAAGCAAAACTTATATTTGCCACATTTTGTTACTTTCACTATTATAAATAAAATTTATCTTGTGATGCATCCTCCCATGTGGCTCTAGATTTGTTGTTGTTATAGCACAAACGGCCAACTGCCCCAAATCCTGAACTGCAAAAAGAATAAACATAGAAATGTGTCAAAATAGTCCACGATCAGATGTGCCAGAGTTAAGAAAATAATGACACTTACTGTTCAAAATCAATAAACGTCAATACCTCGATGACATTCACTCTGCTTGTGCCAAATATCAACTACAAATTTTACAAGCACAACCTCACAAACTCATTAAAGAATTAGAACAAACTCTAGAATGTCCTAGTACTGATACCAATAAAAGTTGTGATTGAATTGCACTTTGTCAAATAATTATGAATTGCATATTGTTCTACTAAATACCAAACATCCTTATCATTGTCCCACGCTTCAAGACAAAGTCCTATTTTAAAATTTCAGAAATTATTTACATTTTATTTGAATTTCATAGCAGTTTTTACCAAAATTTTCCTCAAAATTAACAATTTACACCCAACTGTATATAATCAAAGTCAGCAGTGATGCAGAAATCTATCAACAATTTTAAATGTAAATAAACATGGCATAGATGTTATTTGAAACCGTTCAATTTTAGATGATCAAATCTAATTTAGTAGAAGCTTCTATATCACATACACCATTTTTTAGTCAAGCAGGAAGGCCATATGACTCTACATTAAAGAAATCCATAATTCACTATTTTTGAATGAAAAAAAAAAAAAATAATTGATTAACTAATTTAC
>JAGKQL010001228.1:0-15478 GCA_018398635.1 Cyprinodon brontotheroides
CAGAAAGGTCCATAAAAGTCCACAAAAAACGTGTCAATATTCCTCCATACTGCTCGTCCAATGTATTCCAAGTGTCCTGAGTGGGTAGCATCCAGAATTTACTCGAAACGAAGTCATTTAGAATGTTTTTAGAGCATAAACAGTAGTGTATAGGATTTCCTGAAAGCGCGCACATGCGCGTTCACGACGCTACGGAAGCCGGCAGACCAAGCCAGATGAAAGTGCGCATTCAGCGTCTGCTCTGCCAATAATGCAAGCGTTGAAGAAGAAATGTGCTGTTTACCTGTGCAAAGAAAGAAACAACAAAAGAAAAATGTCTGAGGACTTCAGTGTTGAGGAAGAGCATGAGTTCTTTGCCGAGCTGAATGCGCTGGTTTGGTCTGCCGGCTTCCGTAGCATCGTGATCGCGCATGTGCGCGCTTTCAGGAAATCCTATACACTACTGTTGCTACTAAAGGAAGAGTGAATCCAGCCTGAGTGATAAATCATTCACTGGGTAAAATGAACACAAAAGACCACAGGTTGACGAACAATGGTACCTTTATTAGCTACAATCACACAATATTGTATCTAATAAGTAAGCAAACACTAAACACTACTGAAAATAAGCAAAAACAAAGAAATAAAAGGAGAAGAAGGGTTTAAGAGTCTGTCAAAGTCTGAAGTATGCCCTGGGCCTCACTGATCGAAGTATAAGGCTTAATGCATTGAAAGTGTCCTTTGTAATAGTAGCAGATAAAATGTAAATAAACCCTGATGCAGAGATGTTAAAGGGGAACACCGGTCTTTTTACATTGGCCCCTTGATTTTACGTTATTACATCATGTTCTACTCACCCATATTAGTTTTGTGTCATTTGGAGCTGTTCTGAGGATATTCTGTTTTGTTATAACCAAGTAAAATCTTCGTATGGGCAGCGAGTTGAAGGCACAAACTAAACTGTTCATAATTTATTCTGTATCGTTCGCCAGTATTCATAACATGCAATCAAATCACTGTCCCCCAGACATCCGCGGTTATATTTTTTAAATTTATATAAAAAAAATTTGAATTGCACCGCCTACAATTCATTCATCCTGTCCGCTGAACTGCTGCTAGTTTTACTCACACGCCTAGAAGATATCTAGTTTTACCACCACAGATGATCTCGCTCTTGAAATGGAATTGGAGTTTTCTATGTGATGTGGTGTGTTTCCCACCAAGGGAGCTAAGATATTAGTAAGCTGTTTAGCAATGTTGTATGTTACTGAGTTAATGCTGCTTACAATGTTATAAAGATGATAAATTCCAGATATCACCACACCCCCCACCCCATCACAGAGGAACAAAGCACCTACCCGCTCCAGCCGTTGAACAATACCTCCTTAACGACCAACCCTTAACAATCATAGACAGGTTTCAGGTATTACAGGAGACAATCCCCCCCTTTAACGACAATCCCCTCCTTTAACAACCGACGCTCAGAATCATTTTCAGATTTCAGATATTACAGGCTAACAATGGAATCAAACGACCCACTAATCGGTTTCCATTTGCATGTTTCCAAGCAATACAAGGCCTTGTCTATATAAAGACTCAATCTCACTGTGGATCCAGACATTTAAATTGAGAAAGCTTCCTGGAGAGGTGGCGAAACGTCTTCAAATCTTAGAAACCAAGTCCAGTGGATTTTTTTTGAACATTTACGGAATGACTATGACCTGGATGACTGAGAATCTTCATCAGCATCTAGCATGAGCTAGCTGGAGCTACAATGCTAGCCAGTTCACTGTAGCAGTTGGCTCCAACAACACATGACTCGTTCAGTCTAGTAGTGAGCATTAGCATTCAGTTAAAACTCTTAAAACCATCAGCAGTTGAAACAGAAAGCTTATTTCAAAGAAAACACAAATACAACCATCTATTCTACCTAGTTCACCCAAGCAGAGCACTTATTAAGCATCAGATAACAGGGTTGGGGAAGGATGATGTTACTCTTTTGGTTCAGCGGAGTGAAGGCCTTCGGCTCAGTCTAGCATTCTGCAGGCCCCGTCTTCAGTTCAGTCCGTTCGTAGAAACAGCAACTCAAAGCGATTTGGATCAATTCGATGCAATAATAAAAGGCGGTTTTTCAAGGGGGTTAATTTTATAACTCACAGTAGCTGAGACGTCTCCCTGTTAGCTACCATGGTTAACTTGTAACCTCAGCCTCCAGCAGCTCCCGAGTGGTGCTCTGTCTCTCTGTCTCAGGCAGTCACGATCTGGCAGCTTCTACGGCTCCTTCGGCGAACAGCGTTTTGGGGCCCCGTTGTTTGGTGGATAGATTTCAGTTAGCAGAGCTGGATTAGCTCTTCTCTGTCAATATTGCAGCAGGATTGAGGAAACACTGCGTTCAATTCGGTTTGATTTGGAGGAAGAATAAAAACATTGCATGTTACAGCTCCTTGCTAATCGCAGGAAAAAGGCAGTCTAACTCAATCCAGCGAGTGCAGACTTCTCCGGAGGGATTTGGTTGCTGCACAGCGTAGCAGCGTAGAGCCTACTGCAAAAAAATTTTTTTATACACAGTGTCAAAAGTACATACATTTGCTACTTAAGTAGAAGTATAGATACTGCAGTTCAAAAACACTCTGGTAAAAGTTGAAGTATCAACTTGACCTCTTTACTCAAGTAAAAGTGAAAAAGTATGTACTCCAAAAAATACTTAAAGTATAAAAGTATAAAGTAACCTTTAAAAAAACAGTCAGATGCCACTATATGAACTAAAAGCTAAATTTTTCGACTATTTAGTAAAAATTCTTTGAGATAGGGCCAAGGATGAGGGAGGTCTTGTTGGTCTCCGTTTCCATCTCCTGATACGCTCTCGCCTGTGTCCGACCATTCAGACATTTCAACATTTTTTTCTGAATCTGACATTGTAGCATGGCATACACAATTTGCGTTTGCAGTTTGAAGAACACCTGCTTGCTTCTGATGATTTCCTTTGGCATCAGGACAAATTTGATGAATAGTTAACCAATGAGTGTTTGCCTTATATGACTTATCCAATTACAGTAGTTTTCACTAGATGTGGATGGTGCCAATGATCTGCATTTGATGGCGCACATGACGCAAAATAAGTATTTATAAACATTAAACCAAAGCCAAGAGTAATGAGTTGTTTTAAAAATGTAAGGAATAGAAAGTACAGATACATGTGTGAAAATGTATTCAGTAGAATTCAGAAGTAGGAACATATAAGTAATGGAGTAAAGTATAGATACCTAAAAAGGTATCTTTTAAGGTATCTCTGTTGGTACACTTTTTAGGTATCTCTGTTGATACGGGAAGTTGGCCTTTTTAAACCTCCTGTGGACGGGTGTGTCTTCAGAGGGGAATAGTTCCGGTTACATCAGCGACATTTGATCAGAACACTACCATGAATATAAAACTAGTTCAGACAAAAAAACTTGCTTGGGCACACCTGTGGAGTCTGGCTTGACCTTTCCGGGATGGATAAGTCCTGGAAAGGATGCAATCCTCACACTAGATGGAGCCTGGCTTTATCTCTAATCCTGGACTGGATTCTGCTTTTGTGAAATAGGCCTCTGATGTGGCAGGAGTCTTTTAAACCAGGGGTGATATGGTAGTGAGAGTAATTTTTACCAGGAATGGGATGCATATTGAGCTCTGCATATACCTTTTGGCATTATATGAGATGACATGAACTGTTATTTCTTTTCTATATCATCATACAGGAGAAACATTTGAGGCTGAACAGAGGGCTAAGGTAAGTAAAAGCAGTACATTTTATTTCAACAATTAACAATGATTAAATATTTTTTATGTCATTCTCTTTGTAATATTATCTATAATCAAAATGTAATTTTCAAAAATGCAGATGGAATACAGTGATTACATTGAATGCATATTTAAATAAAAATCTACTTGTATAAGTAATAGATAAATATTCAATGTGACCATATAGTTGAAATGACTGAACACAATTAAAACTCTCAGCTCTTTATTATGAAATATATTCCATAATGTGGAATGTTATTTAATAATTAAATTACTTATAAATCATATTTTTTGTTTTATAATAAAACACATTGTTGTTGAGGCATATTATTCGACCACTTCATCCGTATTCCAGAGCTGTTGTGTTCTCATATTGTCTGAGCTCCAGAACATTGCTCACCTTACCTCTGTTGTCCAGATGATTTGCGCCCCTGTTTTGGGCACTCTGACCAAAAAAAAAAACATGGAACAAGAGGAGGAGGAAGTGTTTTATATAGATATTTTTATAAATAGTATTTTATTAGTTTGTGTTGAATTTATACATCTTATAAGGACCTAACTTGCTTCAGTCACATTCAAGTGTAATGGCTCTACAGTTAATAGTTTGTCAGCTCTGCACTGCCATACCATAAAGCTTGAGACTTTCAGTTCATGGATGATGATTAATAACATACTTATGTATATCATATTACCTTTCGGTCAGCGCAAGGCTAAAGTTTGCTCCTATTTGCAGCTTCCAGTTAGAAAAAATATTTCAGAAAAATGAAATTATTATACATTTTCCACTTTTTTTTTTTTATTGGATTGAATTTCATTTTTGAGATTTTTGCATTCCATATACTGTAACTAAAGGGTTACAACTGTAAAACTATTTTTTTTTATTTCATTTAATCATTGACTCCATAGATTTGAAAAATGTAACTAAATTACCTTACACTGCAGTGGTTCTGTGGGTTTAAAAATAACCTAAATACATATTTGAGTACCAATGTAAAACATTTAAAAATTGCTGAGGTGCTTTAGGTTTGTTCTTTTTTTGGGGGGAAAAAAAAACAAACAAACAATACAATTATTACAACAGTTTTACTTATTTTGCCATTGTGTCTAATCATTAACGTGTAGCCTATTGTAGTTCTTACTACTTAGTGCAATATTAAAACTATAGTTGTCTTTACATTTTTTGCCTTACCAATCAAAGGTTATTAATAGTTTTTTTTTTTTTTTGCTTTTGCTTTTACAGTCTTCCTCCAATCCTTCAGAGGAAAACATAAAGAAATGTCATAAAGAAATTGAATCATTACTTAGAAGACTTCACCTCCAGGACCAACATCCAAATATGCTGTCATCAGAGGACTTTGTTAAAGTAGGCCATCCTGTAAAACAGACTGAGATTTTTGAAAAAGATAAAGTTTGTATGTTTTTTCAGAGGTTATTGATGTTAGATTATAGAGCTAGATACATACACGTACAGCAAAAGAACTCTAATGGGAAAACCTTACAGATTGTCTCAAATTCTGGGAGTGCTTCCACAGATGAAAATGATTTAGCAGCTCTTTTCACATCAAATGTAGACTTAAACCAGTCAAAAGAAAGTCATGTACATCCAATGGATGTTCAAATGGCAGCATTTCGCTGCTCAGATGGCTTCCTTAAACAAAAAATGATTACCAAGTTGTCACAGTGTCAGTATGCCTTACCGTTGCTTATCCCTGATCCTGTCACAACAAATATTGAGTGTCCGCTGTGGACGTTCAGACAAATAACAAAAACATGGAAAATAGCTACAACAAACAACAATAAAACCACTGTCACAATGAAAAGCATGCCAATCTATAAAGCTGAGATTCCCATGGTTTCATTTTTCCGACTTGGCTGCATGTCTTTATCCAAATCTCAGCTCATGAATGCCTTGATCAACGACCGCCACAACACATTCTTCCATAGAAACTGCCCAGGCAGCACCAAATCTTGTTATTTGATGGATGGTGTGGCAGAGATTGCCTGGTACTGCCCTGCTGGAAAACCCAATGATTTCTTTACGGACTGCATTGCGTTCTGTAATCTTCATGGGGATTCATTAAAAAATTTAAAACAGTCTGAAATATTGACTGAAAAGTCCTCAGTCATCGTTGTTTTGGTAGAAACTTTGAAAGAAGGCCAAGAAAGTAGTGAAATGGTTTCAATGCTTTACATGTCTTCAAAGCCTCTGATTATTCTCATTGCTGACAATGACTCAAGTGCAGTTCAGATGAAACCATATAAATACAAACTGGGTCTGAAAGAAAGAAGCCAGTCGGATGTTTCTGAAGAACTGAAAGAGATTATAAGAGCCATTTTGTCTGGACCTCACTCAGTCTTTCAAATTGAAACAATGGCCAATGACTCCCGAGTAACGGTGGATGAAGACACAGAGGTTTGCAGGAATGGGAAATCTGCTGCTTTGAAACTAGTTAAACTGATTGAAGAGATGGATATTTCTAAAATAAAAGATACATTTCTTCCCTGCCAAGGCCAACTTTGGTATGAGTGGTGCAAAATCAATAAAGAATTATATAACCTAAAGGGACACATTGAGAAAGAAAAAGGTCAGAAAAATCTGCAGCTGATGAAGCTTCGACAGGAGCAGTGTGACCTGTCCAACAGTAAACTGGTAAAGTCATTCACTGAGAGCCTCAGGCGTTTGCCACCAAAAGAAAGAGAATATTTCTTGAAATGGACTCAGATCCTGATAGATGCCCTCTCTACAGATGATCTTTCTTCAATTCTCCAAGATTATGATAAAACATGGTCAGAAGTCTTGGAACTAAAGAGGAAACATGACAAATCTGCTAACTTCGATGTCAAACAAGCTCAGCTCAATAAGTTATCAAAAAAGCTCCAATCAGCAACTTTTGGTTTGGAACACATCTTCAGAGAAATGGGGCAGATCTATGAAGCACATAAATCTTTGAAAAAGTCATCACTTGGCCAATGGACTGAATGGACTAAATACCCTGAGCTGGCTGCAGATCTGATGATAAAAGGACACCCAATGGAGCTGATGGATGGTGATGCTGGTCATGTGCCTTTAATATGGGTCTCCAGTCTTATACAGGAAGTCATCAACAAACTGGGTGACCAGCGAGTCTTTGTGCTGTCAGTTCTAGGCGTACAAAGCAGCGGAAAGTCAACAATGCTGAATGCCATGTTTGGATTGCAGTTTGCAGTGAGTGCTGGGAGGTGCACCAAAGGTGCTTACATGCAGCTGGTTAAACTGTCAGATGAAATCCAGAAAGACTACAAGTTTGACTATATTCTAGTTGTTGACACTGAAGGACTGCGTGCTCTTGAGTTAGCAGGTGATGCCACCATTCATCATGACAATGAACTTGCAACATTTGTTGTTGGTCTGGGAAACATGACTTTAATCAACATCTTTGGTGAAAATCCAGCTGAGATGCAAGATGTCCTGCAGATCGTTGTGCAGGCTTTCATGAGGATGAAAAAGGTCAGGCTTTCTCCAAGTTGTGTGTTTGTTCACCAGAATGTCACAGATATCGCAGCAGCAGAGAAAAACATGGATGGAAAAAGACGCCTCCAGGAAACACTGGACAAGATGGCTCAACTAGCTGCTAAAGAAGAAGTGTGTGATGCTGAGTGCTTCAGTGATGTCATCGCATTTGATGTACAAAAAGATGTGAAGTACTTTGCTCAGTTGTGGGAGGGAAGTCCACCAATGGCTCCTCCAAATCCAGGGTATAGTGAGAGTGTCCAAGAACTGAAGACCATCATCCTCTCTAAGGCTAAACCATCTGATGGGATCCATTTGTCACATTTAAATACCAAGATTCAGGACTTGTGGAATGCCTTGATGAATGAAAACTTTGTTTTTAGTTTCAAAAACACCCAAGAAATTGCAGTTTACAGAAAGCTGGAGGTCCAGTATGGGAACTGGACTTGGACCCTGAGAAGTGAAATGCTCAACATTGAAAACCAACTTTATCCCAAAATTGAAAAGGGGCAGCTGGACAAAGTTGAGCTTAGTTACCTTTCCAATGAAATAACAGAAACTTACAAAGCAGTAACAGACAGTATAGGAGCTTACTTTGATAATGACAAAGACAGAGAAATGCTGGTTCAGTGGCGGGGACGATTTGAGAACAAAATTAGAGAGTTTCATGAGGAACTCTTGAGAGGCGTGAAAAGAAAACTGGATGACGTTATCAGGCAGAATAAAGCTCGAAAAAAGCTTGACAAGAAGAAAACTGAGTTTGAAAACAAGCTCTTCCTGAAGAGTAAAGAGCTTGCTACTGTATTAAAATCCTTAGCAGAAGATGAAGATGAATTAAAAGCACAGTTTAACACTCTCTGGATTCAATGGGTTAACGAATCAAACCCAGATGCAAAACCAGCTGAGGACATAAACTTGCAGGAAGATGAGTTAGATGTTCTTCTAGATCTAGGTCTTGAACTGGGACTCATTGGTGAGTCAAAGAAAAGCAATGCATACACAAATCTGTCAGAAATAGGAAATTACTCTGATTATATAACAAAAAAGCAGTCCATTAGTTGCTCCAAGGTAAGTCAACAATCTCAGGAAAGCAAGACAGAACCAGTGAGCAAAAATGATTCATTTTTACAGAAAATAAAAGGTTTCTTTCCTTATTTTAAAAAGGAATCAAAAACTCAAAAAAATATGAATGAAAGTAAATTAAATCATTTTCAGCATGAAGAACAGGAAACAATTAGATTCTTCATCGAAGATGTTAAAAAAGATTGCCTGGAGATCATTAAGAGCAAACCTGTTTCAGCACGAGGTTACAGCATAACTTACTTACAGGAACTTGGCAAAGTGGTTAAAGATAGAGTGAAAGAGTTTGAATCAGGGAGCAAATTTACATTTAGGAAAGAGTTTATAGTTGACCTTTCACTGTATGTGTTTGACAGGGTAGAAAGTTGGCTCTCAGACTCCCATAAGGTATACAAGGAGAACAATGACGTGATTAACTATTTGGAAAGCAAAAAACAGGAATATTACAACATCTTCAGAGGCTTTTGCAAAGGAAGCTCATCTGTTGTCGTGTTTGGAGAAATGATGTGTGAAAAACTAAAAGTCTCTGCTGTTGAAGCCGTCTGTAACAAGACTGGGGTTGATATTGCTGGAGAGATGAGGTGCAATTTCCCAGCATTTAGTGGCAACAGACTGAACTTAGAGAAGCATGTGTTGACATCTCTGGCAGAGAAAGAAGACTTTAACAGTTTCATCACCTACATCAGAAATCCAAGAAGGCAAGTAAAAGCCTTTATTAAAGAAGAGGTTTATAAATACATTTTCACAAGACAAAAAACTAAAGCCCAGACTATTCTCAGAAAAAATGTAGAAGACATCAACAAGATAATCAGTCATGCTTTGTTTAAGGCAACAGAGAAACTGAAAAAGAGGGAGGGGGGCATAAAAGAATGGTTGGAGGAGTTTTCCAGTGCATTATGGCCAAACCTGACACTTGATACCATTAATTGTCAAAACTTTAGTGACATAAACAATTTTGAATTTCTGAAAGAAGAGATGGAGAAAGGCCTAAAAATCATGACAGAGGAAATGAAAGATCTGTCCCTGGATAAAGTGAATGAATGCAGGCAGAAGCCTGAACAAATCCTCATTGATCAGCTATGTAACTGCTGTTGGGAAAGGTGTCCTTTCTGTGCTGCTGTTTGCACCAACACTCTGAAGGATCACAGTCCTGAGAAACACAGCGTTCCTTTTCATCGACCCTCTGGAGTTAAAGGTTGGCATGTTAGAGGAAAAGTCGACCTGGTTGTTGATTTCTGCACCTCCTTAGTTTCAAGTGACAGAAGCTTTTACCCTGAACATGACTCAAAGTGGACCGTTCCTTATAAACGGTTTCCAACTGCTGGAGGAAAATATGCTGCATGGAGCATTACAGCTGATGCTTCTATGTTGGCCTACTGGAAATGGTTTATCTGCCACTTCCAGAAGAAACTGGAAAACTACTATTGTTTGAAATTCCAGGGTTGGGGAGAAATTCCTCAGGAATGGAAACATCTCAGTAAAGAGGAAGCCATTGAAAGCTTAAGTGAAATGTGTAGTTTGTAAAAGAAAAAAAATGCAACTGTTTATAAATATTTGTCTCCCTAAAGTTGGATTCTTCCTAAAAGTAGAAAAAAGAAAAAAAAAACTTTTGTTGACGTATTAGGAGAATTAGTCGCTCAGCATTCGAGTGTTTGGTTTGTTATGTCAGTTGTGATTGAGTTATACTTGAGTTAAGGATTATTGAAATTACTTAATTACAATCATCATTATTTCTAACTTCATATAAATAACTTCATATTGTAGCTTATTCTTTTTTTCCCCTTAATTTTGTAAATTCTCATTAAACCAAAGATGTGATTTAAGAAGTCATCCTTAAAATGTAAAGCATTAGTACTGAACTTGGGGTGTGTATGTACAATATGTTGCCTTTTCTGTCTTATTTGAATCAATTTGATCATGGTATATTTTTTTGTTTTAAATTTAAAAGCATTATGAAAAAAAAAAGTTAATGTACTAAGACTGAATAAAGGCAATTATGCCAGCTTAGTAAAAATAAAAAAATTAAAAAAAATCATCCCAAAATAGATGTATCACAAATATCAATCATGTAAACTTTGGGGACAAGTCATTCTTTAATAAGCAAACAATTTATTTGCATTGCTTTCTACTTTGTTTTCCATTTTATGTTCTAAATTTAGTTGAGTTAAACTGAATCAACATGTATTTCAATATTTTTACCATTACATTTTTTTCAGTCATGTTGTGACATGCTAACTATATATTTGTCTTACCCTAAATAACTTTAAAGATTATAATGATTTGAAAATGTAATGTTTTACTTGATTTAAATCAAGTTAAATAAACTCTTAGACCCTGTTATACTGTGTTTTTAGAGTCGACAAAAAGGGTAAACATGTAGGCTAAGGTAGCTTGGAGAAATCTTGAAACTCATCCTACTGTAGCTTATTTGTTGTGAAATATACAGAAGGGTAAAATGTCACAAATTAGTTCTGCTTCAGACTCCCAAGCACATACAACCACTTCTTGAAACTCATCCTAAATAATTTACGATGCAATCACAACAAGATTCAGATGGAAAAGTAAACAAGCAAGCAGTGAACGAGCAGAATAGTGGATGTGTAACTGATTTATATCTTACTTGGGATCTGCAAAGGGGGATGGGCCACACTGCCTATACATCAGCAGCACCCCCAACTACTTTTTTTCTAGGGTTAGCTGTCAGAATTAACAAAGACTGCTAAACATCTGGTTGCCTCCATTTTAAGTCTGTTTTATGGTTGACTAGATGCTTTTAGGCTACCGTTTTATATACAAAGGACCAGTAACATATGTAAATTCTTGAAATGATGTACTTTTTACTGAAATATTTCCATGGTATATGTACAAGATATGACACAAACATGAACATAATTGTTAGAAAAATTATGCTTATACGTATGTTTATACTTATGCTTAATAGTTTTCATGCTTAAAGGCCTAAAAGTTATTATGATGTATAATGTGTGATTCATTGTTTATTAATACTTGTTAAGTCTGTTTCAGAGAAGTGTTGTGAAAGCCTAAGAACAACCAAATCCAGCCATTCTTGAAACATCCTGTTTCCAGAACACATTTAACCACAAGCCACTGAAATGCTTTGTTTTTGACATGTCTACTGAGACTGCAAGCCTGAGTTCCTTATCTTGTTTCCCCTTCCCTTTAGTGCAGTCTCAGCTGTTGTAACTAGGGAACGCCTGACTTTAATAAATAGTGAAGAGGATGTTGAGACTGGCAGAGTGGGTTGGTGATTGTAACTGTACGGTCTCTTCCTACTCTCCTCGCGAGTACAACTAAACTAACTGTCTCTGTGCCTTTCTTTCCCTGTATGAATATATGATTTTCTAGGTGCTAGACCTGACAATAATCAAATCAAATAACATCTAAAGCTATGCAATATTATAGTTATAATTGTTGATTCTGCGTGTGCCTCACCTCGATCTGTCAGGGAGGATGGTTGAAATTGATAACAGAGTTCTTGTATGCGCTAACTGTCACAATCTTGGCCCTGATGTCTGTTGTGATTACTCATTTCACACACCTGATTGGCCCGGCCGAGTTCGCCTTACCTGCTTATTACATCCACCTGTACTAGTCTGTAATGTGAGCCTTCAGACCAGTGTTGTCGGAAAATTTTTATCTCTCTTCTATTATATATTAATTTATAGTCTGTTTCACTTTCAAGGCCACACAATTCTCTGCAGGATGGTTGTTTGTCGACCAGACATAGCTTCTTCCCATAACAAACCAGATTTTTTTCTCAAGGTTTATTCATAACATGTTATTGTTAACCAAAGTGGCTCTAATTTGTTTTGACTTTGACTACTTTTCATTGTTGTAAGTAGGGGGGAACGAACGCTGTCCAGATCAGAACAGGGCAGAATGCTGTGCCATTAGGGCTGTATGATGACTGTTCTCTCTTTGCAAAGATATGAATAATTGTGCCGACTGAGTGAAATCCATCGATCTCTGTTTATTTAACTAGGATGAATAGTTGAATACTTTATTCCCACGGCACCAGTCATCAGTGCCAGATTATTTTCAAGTCATTGGTGAGAAGAATTCTAGCATACCTGTATTCTGATTACCGGATCCTGACCTGTTCTGCCTCTCGACCTCTGCGCCTGCCTGGCCATGTCTGCTCTGTTTGCCTGACCTGTCTCCTGACTCCTGCCGGATCTCTGTGTGTCTGTGTATCATACCTTCAAGATTTCTTTATTTGTCACCCAGGCTAGAGTGGCTCTCCAGTAGAGCGAAATTTCAGTTTTGGTACAGTCGATAAGAAAAGACAAAACACACAGACAAATACATACAGATATGGGGTAATGGGATGTTTGGGTCTTGCTGTCGTAAAAAGGCACTGCCCCTTTATAGTAGGAAATTAAGTAATTTCCCTCTGGGATTATTAAAGTATTTCTGATTCTGAAACCCAAAGAAAGCGATTACAATAGGTAAGGGGAGGGAAAATATTTCATACCTTATCCTTAGCAGGACACAGTTTGAGATTGCAAAGAAAAAAAGAAAACAGCTTAAAAGCCAACACAGATAACGTGACCTCTTGTAGGAACGTCAATGAGGATGCGAGGTGCATATATGATATCTGAGCAGTGTGTGTGCAAGTGAGTCCATGAACCTGTGGATCAATGTCCTTAATTCTGGGTCTCCTGGAGCTGGGGCTGATTGCACCACCTGTTGCTCGTTTGCTCATCAGGAGACCAGTACTTAAGTGGGCTGTGGACAACACTCCGGTGCCAGAGTGTTTAGTCAGTTACGGTACAGCAAACCCTGAGCCAACCTGTCTGTCTAGTCTCCTGACTACGAGACCTGAAAACCTGAACCTGATCTGTTTTGTCTTCTCTGCTTCCCAGTTTGAACCTGCCGGAAACTAGAAACTCCTGAAGTGCTTCAGGCGCTGGAAATCTGTCTGTCTGATCTCTAAAGAACCCTGGAGAATCAAACCTGCCAAAGACCTGCCTCGCCCCATTTCTGAAGAATTCTGAAGGAAACTCAAATCTGTGAGTTCGTAAAGTACCACAAAACCAAGCCTTCCTGCTTTACCTCAAGCTCCCCTCAGTCACGGGCCGAAGACACAGCCTTGACCCTCCTTCTGGCCTCCCCAAGCCGCCTCAGCTCAAACCTCCCAACAGGCCAGACCTGCATACTACCTTCATCCCAGTAAAATACCTGACATCCACTCAACACTTCAAGTCCCCCTCTTCTAGAACTCAGGTGACAGTCCTGATCATGATAACCCTGATCTGTTTATTGATTGTAGTTTTACTTAACAAACATTTAAACTTTTTTCTCTGTCTGATGAGTGTATTATCCTGCCTACCTTCGCCTGCTTGGTTTTGATCTCCTTCCTGTACTCTGAACACCGATATATCAGCATCTGGGACTCTCTGTGACGCAACTGCTGTGTTGCATTGGCAGCTGATCAGTTGCAATGAACCTCTCCCTCTGGGCTAAGACTAAACTATAAGAGCAGAGATTTCTTCTTAGACGCCGAAACTGCCCACTTCGATTCAGTTTCAAATAAAAGTTTTGACAAGCCTAACTCTATGCTTGCCTTGAATACTGAATCTTACTGTTCTGAGCCTTGACAGAATAATCTGGCCTCTAAATGGACAAACAAGGGCATTCTGGCATAGAAAACTGGTAAAAATTTCCCAGCTGGTATCAGGTATGCATGACATTCTTGCTCACCTGCGCAGTCAGACTACTCCTGCGCTTAGACTTCTGCCTACGACAGCTACCGGTCCTGTGCCATTTGCTGTCAGATATTTTTTTTCAGGAGCTACATCTTTCACCGCTTGATCAGTGTCTGGCTTTTCCCACCCAATGTGAAATTTATTTTGAAGATTAACTTTTACCCTCAGACTTTGAAGAAGTTGAAGGACCTTGCCACCCAGATATAATATGTCGCATATACAGTAAATGTTAGATGTACTGTAGTAACTAAATGGAGCAAAAATATAGACAGATTCATAGTGATGAGATGCTATATCTAGGCTATAAACCCCGGCAGATAGTGTTCCCCCTGCTTAACATGGGGGGAACGCTATCTGATGTGGTGTAAATATCATCAGGCTGCATTACCTCTACTCATGGGTGTGAAGTTTTTTAACAGGACGTTCAGATCTGGTGAGTGTATGAAATTAATAACTGGGGATGTCTAATTCTGAAATCCTCTGTGTTTGGGTTGTTATAGATACTGCAACATCTATCTATCTATCTATCATCTATCTATCTATCTATACTCTGTGTGTGACATTAAAATATGGATCTCCATCCCTGCCACAAAGCCCATCAAATAATTAAAATTAAAAATACAGTAGGTTGAAAAGGCATAGTATCTATCTATCCCTCCCTCCCTCCCGATTTCTCCCTTTCGGCTAACATTTTATCCTTCACGCTCTCCGCAGTTCCCCTGTGGCGCCAGCACAGGGCGGCTGTTACGCGCCTTTAGCGAGCATGCGTGTTTCCTGTCGCTTGCCGCCTGCACTGTGCGGAGATGCAGGGGAAACCGTATCTGATGGGGAAACGCAGCTCGACGTAACACCAGTATTTCCATCTGGAAAACGCTGTTTTGCTGCTGGAGCCCTCTTCACTCTCCATCTCTCTGTGTGTGCTGTGCGTTAACACCCGTAACAGCCAATCTCATCCTCCCCTCTCTCATGACAAGGCGCGCACGAGTCCTATCATGAAAAAAAGGTTCATTGTGCGACGTGAGTAACGTTCAGTAACGGGGTGTCTGCAAGGGTAACTGCGTTATAGTTACAGTCAAAGTAATTAGTTAGATTACTCGTTACTAAAAAAGGTAACGGCGTTGGTAACGCTGTAACTCCCATCACTGCATTTAACACGGGACAAACATTTCACCTGAAGGAAAATATTGGTGTCTGGAGCCACATTAAAGTCAGTTGAAAGACATTTGAGCATTAGTTGTGTGTGTGTTGTGCGTTCAGTTTGTCCATGAACGCTGTCTGCAGGCCATTGTGCTTCGTGAGATGGAAGTTTATCAACCGGCACTACAGTTCTGGACACATCCACAGGTTTTTGTGGGTAGGGGAGGTGGAGGGGTCCTTGCAGTTCGGGCCCCTTCCACCATAACATCCTGGGGAGATTTGA
>JAGKQL010001230.1:0-10457 GCA_018398635.1 Cyprinodon brontotheroides
CTCTCTCTCTCTCTCTCTCTCTCTCTCTCTCTCTCTCTCTCTCTCAGGCAGCAGAGCCCCAGCATCAGCTTGGCTTTATTACACATTCTATCGCTGTCAGGAAAATCCCTTTTAATTTATGACTTTATTATTGACAATGATGTTATGTTTTTAACAGAAACATGGTTACATGAACTTAATGAAGCACATATTCTGTTGGAGTCGTCTCCTCCAAACTACAATTTTCTTGGCGAGAGCAGACAGCAAAGGAAAGATGGAGGAGTGGCAACATTGTTTAATGACTCACTGAAGTGTAAAAAGGTGTTTTTGGGAAAATTTGACTCTTTTGAACATTTGGCTCTGCAGGTAAAGAGTCCGGTACGAACTATGCTTCTACATGTTTACAGGCCTCCTAGGTCCATGTCAAACTTTTTAAATGATTTTAGTGACCTCTTGTCTGTGATATGAGTTGATTATGACTGCTTAACTATTGTGTGAGACTTTAATTTTCACGTTGACAAAACCTGAGGGACAAAGTGCAAAAGAACTGTATGACACACTTAGAAACTTTGGTTTAACTCAACATGTTAAATAGCAGCACAAACAGGAACATATTTTAGACTTGATCATCGCACTAAAGGTCTGCTTGAAGATTTCTAAAGTCAGTGTTACTGATGTTGCCTATCCGATCACCTTTCTGTGTGCAACTGAGGGGCATCATTTCCAGTGACTCATTTAGCCAAAGGGACATCATTTAGCACACAGGAAAAACTTTTTATTTGAGCACTGCTACTTCAACCTTTGGGGTGCAACTCAGTAGATGAGCTGGTAGGCTAACTTTTCAGTCTAAAGTCTCAGACATCATTAGCTGCATTACTCCAATTAAAGTGAAAGTCTTTTCGGAAAGAAAAAATCTCCTTGGAAGTGCTCAGTAGTTAGAAGAAAAAAAGGGAGTGTTGTAAAGCTGAGCGCAGGTGGAAAAGAAGAAATTCCAGGTTTATATGGCATCTATAAAGAGACTTTTACAGATATGGCTTACAACTGAAAATGCAAGATAATCTTTTCTTCTCTGGAATCATTAACAAGAACATTAATACTGATGCGTTATTTGCCACGGTCGACAAGCTAACAAATCCTCCTGTTTCGTGGCTCCTGAACTCCCACTCCACCAGGGCCCTACCCAATGAATTTGCTAATTTCTTTACTGAGAAAATCCTAAAAGATCAGAGGATCAGTTTATACATCCATATCAAGTTCAGTACCAAAGTTGTCTCCAACTGGAGATTGATCTTGAAGCCAAATATACAATTCAGCCAAATAAACTACTTAAAAGCAGGGGAAATCATTCAGCAGCTAAGTTCCTCCTCCTGCTTGTGATCTTCTACCCACAGCTTTCTTTAAAGAAGAAGTTTTAGCTGTCATAAACGATCTCTGATTTGGCTCAGATAATAAACCGTCCCTTCTGTCCAGGTGTTTCGCCCGGTCCCTAAAGAGCAGCAAATAATCAAACCACTGCACAAAGAACAGTTTAGACAAACTACTTCCAGAACTACAGGCCCATATCAAACCCCCCCCCCTTTTATCAGTAAGATTATTGAAAAGCAGTGTTTCAACAGTTAAACACTTTCTTAGATATGGTGACCAGCCGCTTTGACGTGTTCTGGCAGCTCAGGTTTCCGTGCGTTCTACCACAGTACAGAGACCTACTGTATAAGTGTTTAATGACATCCGGTGATAAATACAGACTGGCAGCTGAAACTACGTGCTGGTACTATTGGACCACCAGTGCAGCATTTGATACCATCGAACACTCCATCCTGTTAGAGTGCCTGGAAAACTGGGTCGGCGAAGCCTCTCTGGTACGGCTCTCCAACTGGTTTAAATCATACGCCAAGGACAGGGACTTTTTGTGTCAGTAGGCAACTTTACATCAGAGATGACGAAAATCACATGTGTGGGGTTCCCCAAGGGGTCCATTCTTGGGTCCCCTCCTATTCAACTCTTCTACATGCTCCCTCTTGCTCAGTTAATAAAAAAACAACAACAACAACATCAGCTACCATAACTATGCAGACGACACACAGCTTTACATCACCATGTCACCAGGTGACTATGAACCAATTCAAGCACTGAGGAAATGCTTAGAAGAAATCAATGCCTGGATGTGCCATAATTTTCTTCAACTGAATAAACAAAACAAAACTGAAGTAATAATCAAGCAGGACAGCAATGGGAGAGAGATCTAAAGTTAGCACACAGCTTCTCAGTCGCTTCCAGCTAGTAACAACTGATCAGGCCCGAAGCCTAGGTGCAGTGCTGGACCAGACTTGAACCCAAAAGCATTTAAAGACAATTACAAAGGTCGGCTTTCTATCACCTGAAGAACATTTCCAGGATTAAAGGACTAATGTCTCAGCATGATCTGGAAAAACTAATCCATGCGTTTATTTTTAGTCGAATTGATTACTGCAACTGTGTTTTCACAGGTCTGCCTAAAAAGTGGATCAGACAGCTGCAGCTGATCCAGAAACGCTGCTGCCGTGCAGCCTGCTAAGACTAAGAAAGTAAGAGCACATGCCCCAGTTCTAAAGTCCTTCCACTGGCTCCCTGTATCTCAGAGAATAGACTTTTAAATCGCTCACTGTTAGTCTATAAATCTCTGAATGGCTTCTTTGGCAGCACAAATACATCACAGACTTGTTATCAGTGTATCAACCCTCCAGAACCGCTCAGGAGTCTTCTTCTTCTTGGCTCCAGCCTGCTCTGCACTTTGTAGAACCAGAACTAAACATGGAAGAAGCAGCATTTAGTTCCTATGCTCCACTTATCTGGAACAAACTTCCAGAAAACCGTAAAAAAGTGCAGAAAGCCTGAGTTCCTTTAAATCAAGACTAAAACACATTTGTTTAGGATTGCCTTCGACTGTTCTAGTTAAACAGTTCAACTAAAACATGTTTTCTTTAATCCAACTGTTTTTAATATTCTTTTTTGTTTCTGCATTTTTTATTTTATTATTTATTTATTTTATTTTTCCTACTTGCTTTGATTTCAGTTTTATCTTCCTGTATTTTAATCATGTAAAGCACTTTGCATTGTCTAACTGTACGAATTGTGCTATACAAATAAATTTTGCCTTGCATTGCCTTATTAGACAACATGGGATTAATTTCCACTGTTATGCTGATGATACCCAGCCATACAGTCTCATTTGGGCCCGCCCTTGATATCTCAGAGAGAGAGAGAAAAAAACCACAACAACAAAAAGATCTGTCAGTATCAGACCGTTCCACAGCTGTACTTTCATACCGCCCGCAACCCAGCGCCATACAGACACAAATATTTTACCGCCATAACCAAGTGATAGGAAGAATGCACGCCACGCTCATAGATAGTCAGTTATATTTTTTTCGAAGCGCGCGTCCCGCCCTCCTTTATAAAAATGCCGCCCCGGTGGGCACGTGCAGAGTTGCCAAGTCAACGACCTTGTCACTATATCATGCGACTTTTCAGACCCTTCCAGCGACTCTTTTTCAAAAAAGCGACTAGAGACAAATCTAGCGACCCTTCTGGTGTCAGTGGCGGCTTTTGGAGACTATTAGGTGAAAGCACGTATCGTTCCTACTCTTGTTCTCCAGCAGCAGGTGCTGCCATGGGGTGCCTCCCCCGTCCAAACCCTGTTCTCCCGCTTCCACAGGAGTACCTCTCAGCGCTGCAGTCAGAGCCACAGCATGTTTACCCTCAGGGAGCGAGCAGGTGTAAATGTAAAATGTTATTTGGTCTAAAATAAATAACTGAATTTGAAATGTTTTATCTTAAATAACGGCAACAGTCACTTAATCAACTTGTCCATTGTGTTTTCCTCTCTAAGATAATGATTTGTAGGCTCCTTAGTGGACCACAAGGAGAAAAAAAAAAAGCAATGGCCTCAAAAATACCCTTTTTTTTTTTTTTTTTTTTTGGGCACATTGGGCCCTTGATTTTTACCTTATGACATCATGTTCTACCTCACCCATATGACTTTTGTGTCATTTAAGTCGCTTCGAAGATATTCGGGTTAGGTTATATAAAAATATATAACCGCTGATGTCTGGGGAAAGTGATTCGACATATGTTATGAATGCCTAAGGCACCATAAAGAATAAACCATGAACAGTTTAGTTTGTGCCTCTAAGCCAAGGCGTTGGTCCATAGGAAGACGCTATTTGGATTACAAAACCCAACCGAATATCTTCAGAACAGCTCCAAATGACACAAAACTAATATGTGTGAGAAAGAACATGATGTAATAACGTAAAATCAAGGGCTGGGCGTAAAAAAAAACAGCGTTCTCTTTAAGTGGGATACACCACACTTAAAAATGTGCAAAACCACCAAGGGTCAGAGAGACTCTCCCACCACAGTCTCTTAAAATCCTGTGGGAAAAACACTGATATTGAGTCTTTTACCTTATTTTGAATTCATTATGGGACTTCAACCTTCAATCAAGTGAATTGTGTACTTTTATTTTTTTAACATTTTATTCCTTTTTGTGCTTATATAAAATCCTAGATAGTCAATGTGTGATTATTTCTTTTTTATGATACAAAGGCTCGACCAGTTTTTTGCACATTGTAAGGTGCTGTTTTAAGTGTACTCATTTGAATTTTCATGATATTTTCCAGGACGACTTTGTGATGCCACAGAACTAAAGCACATCTCATGCATATACGGGACAAAGACTGTGTTGCAGTCTAGGCCAGGTACCATCATAGCTGCTATCGGTCTTAAATTTGCTTTCTTACCAAGAATCAAGATGAAAGTTCAGTGAGGTATGTATCAATGAGGAATTCAGCATTGAACCTGAAATGGATTTGGATGTTATAATGGTCCACATATTTTGCTAACTGATATGTGAGATTGATCTAGAAACAACATTATGCCATTATTCTTTACAGATATTCATGGAACTAATGGCTGATTGAATAAGAAATGTGATCTTTACAGTTTGTTATTTCCGTAAAAAATAATTTAGAAAAATAGCCAATTTGCTAAAACTTGTAGCCAACCTTTTTAGCAAGTGGCAATTGGCTACATTATAAGCCACTGACATAGTGATGATCCCTGAATTGAAACTGTCTGGCTTAAGCAATTTTGAGTTAATGATATTTTTGAACTCTAGGAATCAAATATACAAAATGTTTGAAAATATTGCCTTATGGGATTATCCTTAAACTTTGGCACACATTTTCAAAAATATTTCAAAATATAATGAAGTTGTTATATGTCAGACTTAGTGGGACTTTCATTTTCAGGTCTGACCATCTTAAGTCAAGGCTTCAACTTTTTCTTAAGGGATTTTTGATACTTTTGTACAACAAGTTTTCTTAATTTCTAACTGAAAGGATTACCGAACTAAAAGGACTGGATGGCCTTTGAAAGAGCTGATATTTGATGGATCTTCACCAGCCTTGGCCTTCCTCCCTCTGAGTGATTTTGCCTGAGTGAATCACCTGGCTAGGTCTCTGGCCTCTTTAAAATCCACAATAATAGGTAATCATGTCACGAAGTATCAGAAAGAAATCACTTCACAATGAAGAAAACTATGTCACTATGGATGTTTTGAAAGAACAAAATAAGTTTTACACTGGCATGCTGATAGGCAAGAATCAAGCTTCCTGTCTTTCACAAAAACAATGCTGGATTCTCTAAACACTAGAATTGATGGGATTATAAAAGATGTACAGGAGGTGAAGACCAGCCTTCAGTTCTCCCAAGCTCAAATTGATGATTTTAGGGCAATGGAGAAGAAGGTGGACTAATTTGAATCTCAACTGCAGCAGCTGTCCTCATTGTGCACTAACTCTGAAGTGAATGATCTTGCCTCAAAAATTGATTTCCTTGATAATCAGAGTTGCAGAAATAATCTGATAATCGATGGCTTAACCCAGGATAGTGCATTTGAATCTTGGCCAGACTCTGAGAAGAAAGTGAGGCAATTTTTAATGACAAGCTTAAAATTGATCCAAAATCTATTGAAATTGAAAGCGCTCACCGTACTGGAAACTTCAAAACAGCAAAACCAAGACCAATTGTTGTAAAATGTCTACGCTACAAGGACAAAGAACTTATTCTCACAAAGGCGAAAGCTCATCTAAAAAACGCTGGTGTCTATGTTAATGAAGATTTTTCAGATCGAATCAGGAAGAAGAGAGCCGAGCTGCTTCCAGCTATGAGGCCAGAGAGAGGGGAAACTTTGCTGTTATTGGCTATGATTCGCTCATAGTTAAACCCCGTCAACAACACAAGACGGCAACAACCAGCGAAATTTAAATCACTCCTCTCATTGTATGTATGATGATGATTTCTCCTGACCAAAATAGTATTCTACAACAGAATTATTTTGGCTTCACTGAATACTATTGTGAAAGTACTTAATAATTTGATAAACTCTCTTAGTACTAGAAATGAATTTTCTTTCCTTCATATTAATGTTCGTAATTTGTCCAAAAACTTTGAGGGTTTTTCCACTTGCCTTGAAAATTTAAATTATACTTTTAATGTGATAGGGCTAACTGAAACATGGCTGACTGACATTACAGCTGAGAATTTTCATCCAGAAGATTACAAACTGTTTCAGACTAGATTATTTCTAGTGAAAGGAAAAACTGTTACATAATGGGTGACTTTAACATTAATATTGAAAATTGTCAGGGAAATAAGTTAATCAAAGAATTTACGGACACCATGTATTCATATAGCTTTAATCCTACAATTTCTGTCCCCATCAGAGTAACCAATACCTCAGCAACTCATATAGATAATATTATTACTAATGTGTATAACAAGACAATGAAACCCAGTGTACTGTGCATTGAAGTGGCTGAACACTGTCCCGTATTTTTGATCACTGTTAAGGAAGATATAGTCGAACTTTCAGTGAAAGAAATTTTACAAATTTCAGACAAGCGGTAAGTCAGTTAACATGGAGGGAAATCTATCAAATAGTAGATACTCAGAAGGCTTTTTCATTGTTTATAAAAAAAAAATGTTACTCAGGTTTACAACTCACGTTTTCCTCTCCAGTCAATGCCTTCGAAATACAAAATGTCCAAAATGTGGATAACTCCAGCTATCATAATGTCGCTGGAAAACAAAATTAGATTATATAAGAAATACTTTCTTTGTCCTACCCCATTTAATCCGTTGCAATTCCAAAAATATAGAAATAGACCAAATCCTGTCATAGGAGGAGCAAAAATCCACTATTACAACGTGAAATTAGTCGAACAAAAAAACAATACATCTTTGCAGAGAACCATTAATTGTATTAACAAAAAACATTGTAAAAAGCAGTTACCAAATGAATTTAAGATCAATGACTATTGTCTCAGATCCGCAACAAATTGCCAAAAGATTTAATGCCTTTTTTTCTGATGTAGGTCCAACAATAGCTTCCAATATTCCATCTAGTCATTTTGGACCACTAGATTATATGAATGCTTCAACGTCTGAGGAATTCAACCTTACTTCTGTTACCGAGGATGAAATCAGAGATATAATTATCAATTTAAAAGACTGTTCATCAGGACATGATATGATTAACAGTAAAATATTTAAAGAAATTTACCCTGATATCATTAAACCATTAATCTATATTTTTTATATTTCTATAGACCAAGGAGTTTTGCCTATAGAGTTAAAAATAGCTAAAATTACACCAGTTTATAAAGAAGATTACCCTGCTATTTTTAACAATTATAGACCAATTTCAGTGTTACCAGCCCTGTCCAAAGTTCTTGAAAAATTTGTTTAGACAAGATTAATTCAACATTTGGACAAAAATAATATTCTATATCCACATCAGTATGGTTTTAGGAAGCAACACTACGTACATGGCACTTGTCCAATTTCTGACTGAAATATACAAAGCAAAAGAGAGAAAAGAAAACACTGTAGGTATTTTTCTGGATCTTTCAAAAGCATTCGTAGGTTAAAAAAACTTTCACATTATGGTATTCGAAATAAGTCACTACTCTGGTTCACTAGTTACCTTTCAGACCGGTATCAAACTGTCAACAATAATGGGACAGAATCTCCTCTCCTTCCTCGTCAGTGCGGTATACCACAAGGTTCCATCTTGGGTCCCCTGTTATTTTTAATATACGTTAACGACCTCCCTAATGTTTCAGATAAACTTTCTAAAATCTTATTTGCAGACAATACAAGTGTGTTTTACTCCCATAAAAAAACCTGAAATTTTAATAAAGGTAGTTAATGAAAAACATGACAAGTTATCCTCTTGGTTCAAGTCCAACAAATTGTCACTTAACATAAAAAAACAAGTTATAAATGTTTTGGTCATAAGCATGATGCATTTAAATCTCAAATGAAAAATCAAATTGATAATACTTCTATTAATGTTAGATCTGCTCATTTCCTCAGTGTTATTCTAGATGATTCTTTATCCTGGAAACCTCACATTAGTGCCATAAGTACAAAAATAGCCAAAGTGGTCAGTATACTAGGAAAAACCCGGCACCTGATTAACAAAAAAGTTGCAATTATGTTATATTATTCAATGTTATATCCATATATTAATTACTCTAATGTTGCTTGGGCTAGCACCCACCCAACTAAACTTGAATCTGTTTTTCGACTTCAGAAGCTATGAGCTTTAAGACTAATATTTTGTGTAAATCGTAGACACCCCTCCCAACCACTGTTTGCTCAGGCAAGCATTCTTAGTGTTTATCAAGTGAATCAACTTAAAATAGCTTTATTCGTTCATAGCTCTATAAAAAAAGTTACTTCCCCAGCACTTTTGTAATATTTTTACTTTTAATAATGAATTTCACCAGTATCCAACTCGTAGTAGTTGTCTTATCAGACCTCCTTACTCTCGTGCAACTCAAACACAGTTTAGTGTATTATACAGAGGATGAAGAATATGGAACAGTCTTTCCACATCACTGACAGATCTTTCTAAAGAACAATTTAAATTGAGAGTAAAATTGCTGCTACTAAGTTGTCTGAATTTTCCATATGGATTTGTGGTCTAAATGATATTTTAAATTGTCTTATACAAAGAATTTTTTTTACATAATATCATATAGATGTCTGAAATGTTGAAATATATTTGTTTTTATGGAGACTGCCACTCATTAAGCCCCTTGAGGGTTTTTCGGCAGTTGTCCATCACATTTTCTTTTTTAGTGAAACATTCTGTCTTTGTTTTTGTTGTGAAAATAAAATGGCCATCAAGAATGCTGTTAAAAAATCAGTCAACTATTCATTCCAATTGGCCTCCTATTTCTGATGAGTTTACTTTCAGTAATATCCGTAGTGTTGTGCCTCAAGAACTTTTTAACTTCCTTGTCAGGGTTGTGGGTTCATCAGAAAATCCTACATTGGGTGAACAACAAGATGTGCCAGAACAAAAACAACTCAAGCTTTTGTCTATATGCCAAGATATAGTACATCTTGCTTCTGAAAAACCTGCTTGTAATTTTCTTTTATAATGCAGTACATAATTTGGATAATATTTATAGAGTATATGCAACATATTTGTTTTTAATTTTGTTCATAATCTAAACCTGATATGTTATTCCGGCAACTGGATTCTGGACTTTCTGACCAACAGACCACAGAATGTCTGATCAGGCTCCAACTGCTCCATGTTCATCACACTCAACACTGGTGTCCCACAGGGCTGTGTGCTAAGCCCGTGTCTCTACTCCCTCTTCACCCACGACTGCAAGCCTATGTACACGTCCTATTCCATTATCAAGTTTGCGGACGACGCCACGGTGATTGGTCTCATCAGCAACAACGATGAGTCTGCTTATAGGGAGGAGATCGGGCACTTGGCCACATGGTGCACTGAAAATAACCAGCTCCTCAACACCACCAAAACGAAGGAGCTCATCATAGACTTCAGGAAAGGTTCAACAGGCACCCACGACGCCATCCACATCAGTGGAAGAGCTGTTGAACGTGCCTCCAGTTTAAAGTTTCTGCGGACCCACATCTCAACGGACATATCCTGGTCAACCAACACCTCCTGCCTGGTCAAAAAGGCTAACTAGCACCTCTTCTTCCTGAGAACAGTGAGGAAGAATCAGCTCCCCTCAACTATCCTGGTGAACTTCTATCGCTGTGCAATAGAAAGCATCCTGACCAACTGTGCAACAGTGCGGTAAAGAAGCTGTTCTGTTGCAGAGCGCAAGGCACTGCAGCGGGTGGTGAAAGCCGCCCAGCACATCACTGGAACTTCACTACCCACCATTGAGCACACCCAGAAGAAACGCTGCCTACATCGAGCCCGCAGCATTCTTAATGACTCATCCCACCCAGCCTACAGACCGCTTTCTCCCTGCTCTCTGCTCCTCTGGAGTTTCAGGTGCCTCCCGGATCAGAACCAGCAGTACTTAAGAACAGCTTTTTCCCCAGAGCCATCTCTTTACTGAACCCTAACCCTCACTGATAGACTCCTACTCTCC
>JAGKQL010001233.1:0-10844 GCA_018398635.1 Cyprinodon brontotheroides
TGACATTTTATGAGTCATCCCACAGTAATGAAATTTTTTACGCTTTGACATTTTCTGTCATGTGATTCTAAAGTTCTGCTGTAACTTGTGACTGGACCACATTTAACCAGACTTCCTCTTTTTAAACACCTGTTTTGTAAAATTACTGGACTGCTTCCCTGGGGTTTGGGCCGACACGATTTTACTGTTTCCATATGAACCGCTTTCAGCTGAAAAGAGAAGCATGATATCAAGTTGAACCAAATTTAGTACTCGAAAATAAAACTTACATCTGGTTCTGAATCACTCCACTACCTGTCAGGGTTTTTATTTTTATTTTTTATGAGCTAAATTAAAGCGTGGCAGACAGACTAAATCTGATGCTTCAGTGTGAAGGAAGCTGGTGAGGAAATGTGAATTACAGCTTTGTTTTTCATTTTTCCCAAAATATTTGGCTAAAATCCACCTTAAGCAGTCAGCCGCGCACCGACAGCCTGCTTGGAGGCTCTGCAGCTCAGCACCATGCTGTGTCCGCATGCTGATCAAGCTGCCAGGGTCTATCCAGGCTAGACTCATCTCCAGTGACAACTGTGTGACTGTGACAGGGCGAATTCTGACCAAAAATAACCATTTAAATCTGAAATAAAGTCATTTACATTGCTAATTTTAACCCCAGAACACCAGAAGATAATTTCGCTTTTAGTAAAATAAATCAAATATAAAAAATATAGAATTTTGGTAGAATCGCACTGAAAACAGGATGACATTTACTGATCACATTTATTATTGCTTATATTATAACTTTATTCAAAATTACAATTAGAACCATACATGAGTGCATATTTAAACCTTATTAAAATATTATCACAAATTCTCTGCAAAACGAGGCTTTTTCAGCCATTACAGAACCTACTGTAGGTTTTACTACAAGGAGGAAACAATACGACTAGTTTTATGACTGTAGGAGTAATGCTACACATCTTCAGAAGGCTCTGGTTTGTCTGTTATATTATATTATGTTAACCATCTTGGCGAATTATCTACGGAAGAGGATTAGGGCCACTGAAAAAAAAAAAGTTAACCCCTTGAACCCTACGGACCCACCGGCGGGTAGAAGCTGCTAAATGACCTCGTAATTTTACCAAACCCCCAGTATTGATGTAAAAAACATATTTGGCACAGTTTGGTGACATTTATGGATAAATGTGCCAAAATGGCCTCTCCGCCTAAGAAATTTCTCACTAATACCATTCTAAAATAAATATGATTCATCTGATTGAGTCCAAATTTGGCATATTTTTACACAACATTTAGATTTAAAAGTCTGTACTACTTTTTTGTGCTATAAATAATATTTTGGTAGTGTTTTGCAATGTTTATTTCAAAGAAAATTTTGGCGAGGTTCAAAAAATGCAAAATATTTTGTATTTTGTCCCTAATATTTCAGGCAGGGTCAAAGCTACAATGGTGCTGACACCAGAAAACCATTCTATGACATCTTACCTTTACAGACGTACCAACCAAGTTTCTTCTTAAATCTAATAGCTTTGTGGGCTATAAGTTATTTACTTTTGTGTGTTTTGTCAGGCAGAAATTTATTTATACCCCCTTAGGGTGTAAGAGTTAACCAATCAGACGCCTCCTGTCTGCGGCACTGTCTGCAGTCACCTACAATTTTGGAGCGGTGCAGCAGAGCGTCTGCAGAGGGGGCGGGACGTCTCTGCGTTAACTTCGACACACGCAGATGACCTGGTTTCTGAGTTAAAATCAGCTTTAAAGAAGTAAAAAAGTGGTTTAAAAACCATTTCCTTGTTACAGTTGTGTTAGAGCATCAGCTGGAGGCAAAGCATACTGAAAACACACAGGGTCAGCTACACCATCATTTTACGAACAAAAACTGTGATTAAAGACAATAAAATGAGTGGACTGGACAGAAACGACCATGGTCGAGCATGCTCACGTATGCAACGCACACTTCATATATAAGTCAGTAAAAGGTCCTGCAGGAGAGGCTTGGAGTAGAGCTAACACTCCTCAACATCAAGAGGAGTCAGATAAGGTGGCGTGGACATCTTTTTGTGATGCCCCCCTGGACGCCTCCCTCAGGAGGTGTTCCAAGCACATCCCACCAGCAGGAAGCCCATGGGACGACCCAGGACACGCTGGAGGGACTATGTCTCTGAGCTGGTCTGGAAGCACCTCTGGCTTCTCCCAGCAGAGCTGGAAGAGGTGTCTGGGGAGAGGAGAGTCTGGGGGTCTCTGCTGAAACTGCTTCAAAATGAAGTCAGTGGCCTCAAGAATGAGAACAAGATTTTTCATTCTATAGTTTATCTGTCGCACCTCCTTCCGTAATTTCCGTACTGTAATTAAATTATTTAATGACAACCTTGATGAATTTCTGGTTCGACACTGGGACATGAGCTGATGGAACAGATCATGCTTTTGGTAAAGATAGATGAGTGACATATCTCTATAAAAGCAGTTTCAGACACTCACTGGATTTTCTTTTTTTTCTGTTACCTTGTAAAGAAAAAAGAAACACTAAAGTGTTGATAGTGATTGATTCACTGTAATACCATCCATGATAAGGTTCATGACAACATTGCAGGGCAGATGGGTCGCATAAGACAGACTCACAGAAACACACTCGATTAATGATGCATAGCTTTGGAAAACATGCATTTCTGAAAACTTCAAAGTGTTGCTGATGATATTTTTTTCAAACCTGAGTAAAAGTTTGCAAAACGTTACAAACCATCATCTCTCATTGAGAATGTGTTTAGTGTAGTTTTTCACAGTGAAAATTGGCACATCATTTTGGCACTATATATATATATATATACATTGTGCTTGATAGCATATTGCACTTCTTATCTCAGCAGGTGACGGTTCCTATAGAACACAAGCACAGTAACTGTCAAACAAAATTGACTTGTTTTTGTGTCACGAAAGCAAAGTATTCAGACTAGATACAGCTTTATCATCATAAATCTTTGTGAGGGTGGATCAAGAGTAATAAGCACATTTTACACAAACACACCAAATCTCTGTCTAATAATTCATGCACTGTTGCACACGTAGAACTCACACACATGCTTTAATGGCTTTCAGTTGGGTTTATAGCCTAGGAGTCACATTTTAGTCAGGAAGAAAATTATATAGTAATGAATGAGTGTAAATGTCAGAACTAAAGGTGCAAAACGTTTACAAGTGCTGAACCCTGAAAAGTCAAAATGTAATATTCGGAAATTGATTAATTATCATTATTATCTATTGAGATCCTTAAAGGAGCCCAGTCACACACTATGACTTTACAGATATCTGCACCAAAAGCTCGCTCTGGTTGCATACAAAGACTTTCTGAAGTTATAATTCCCCTTTTAGCTTATTAAATATTATTTCTGTCTTTTCTGATTTGTTTTTGCTCTATTTGTTTGTTAACTTCATTATTTTGTCTGAAGTCAGAATTCTGCTTAACGTCTACACGCATAACTAATGCTCATACAAGCTGATTTACTTAAAACACACGGATAAACTATTGGCTGGCTTAATGCTCATTCCATTAACCTGTCTATCATCTGATCCACCTGTTTGCCGCTGCTATTTAAGCTGCCTGTTTTCCTGCCATCTGTGGCAGATTATTCCAGCTGAGTGTGAGAGTAACTCTAGCGATTCTGTTACTTTCTGATTTTCTTATCCTGACCTTTTTCTGCTGTTGGACTTCCAAGTTTTGCTTTGCCGCTGTTTTACTCTGCCAGCCTGATGTGTTCTGGACTGATTCCTGGATTCTTCCGGTTTACCAAACTTGGACCTGTTTTCTGACCTTGGCCTGGATTCTCCTCTGGTACACAGTAAATGTTGCAGTGTTAAAGTAGCACTCTAGAGTACGTTTGGTTCCACTCTGAATAAGTGTGGGACCAAATGTACTCTCAAAGTGTTTCTTTAACACTACAACATTTACTGTGTACCGCTACGGCTCTCTGATCTTCTGGCCTGGAAAACTTTTTCTGCAACGACTCCAGCTTTGGGTTTCCCCCCACGGATATTTGTGCTCTTGGGCACCTGCTGGCTTCTTCTCATCACCCTGCTCAGCTCTTCACTCAGAACTCTGGTTATGGAGCTGTGGGGGAAGCACCCATCTGGATTCTACTCAAGACTGAACTCAGAAGCAGGTTAGTGACTTACATGCTCTTAGTCATGGCCTGTTTGACCTTTCAAAGTCACTAACCTGAGTTTCTATTTCTACAGAGGATCCAGTTAACCTCCTCCCCGCTGTTAAGCATGAGCGCTGATTTTTTAACATTGCTTGTCTTGATATGTCCCTGTGATTTTTGCTTGAATTCTGGGTCCAGAATTTTGAGTGCCTGACATTTTGAAAGTCTTACATGTGCAGAATCGATACCATGAGACCCCAATATGTAACAAGCATGAGTGCTTGCACCTAATCTGCGCTTATGGCCAGATTTTCATTTTCCCCTAGCTTTTCTCCCACTTGCATATGGATCTGTCTCTGTGTGCTTTTACAGCGGTTATGACCTTTGAGGGAAATAAACAATGGCCAAAATAAACTGCCTTTGATTGGTTGTTTTCAGGAAATCCCATCTGTTGAGATATTATTTTTCTCCTGGCTGTCGCAGGTAATGTTAGCAAAGCACCTTGAGGCTAATTGCTGTGAATCCATCATTAGATAACACTCTTAATTGTGCTCCAACTACAGCAGAAATGCTGTAAATTTATTACATTTAAATACAGTTTGATTTTAACATAAACAGGATTTTTGTGTGCTTTTGGTATATGCTAAGTATGTGACTGGGCATCTTTAAATGGCATCTGAAAATCTCTGAAAGTTTTATGCTGTGTTCACAACGGGCGCGTTCTGGACCTCAAAGCAGCTGGTTTACATGCAATGTTTAAAGGAGGATGACGTGAGGAGCTGGAAGTCAGAAAATTCGACTCTGGATGCTGGAGCATCAGCCAATCAGAAAAGTTGATCCAGGAGTTTTTATGGGGAGACAGACTCTACCTGCAAGCTGTCATAGCTTCTGCAGACATTCTGCAGATGGAAAAATAACTAAATATCAAGGAGTTAAACTCCAAAGGTTAGAATAAAGTTGCAAGAATGGATTGTTATGTAGAAGGAACAGAGAGCAGCTCTGATCATTATTGCTGCACTAAAACATTTTTATGAACTATGGAGAAACAGTTTATAAATACCCAAATTACCTGGAAATGTTGAGAAAACCTGTTGATGGAAAATATTCGATTGTATATTCTGGTTCTTGCATACGATGGAGTACTTGGACCAGGCTAGAGATTTTTTTTTCTTCTATTTCGAGAATAAAGTCGTAAAATTACGAGAATAAAGTCATAAAATTAGGAGAATAAAGTCATAAAATTACTAGAATAATGTTGTAAAATTATGAGAATAAAGTCATAATATTACAAGAAAAAAGTCACGAGAATAATTATAGAATTACGAGAATAAAGTCGAAATATTAAGAGAATAAATTTCTTAAATTACGAGAATAAAGTTGTATTTTATAACAACCCTTCCAAGAAGCACTGTCTTCCCTAGAATGAGGAATGTGGAGCATCATGTGAAGTTATACTTTGGCATCGGTTTGACAAATAAGGAAATCTTTAATGATATTACAACATATTCTCATAATGTTACAACTTTTTTCTCGTAATGTCATGACTTTATTGTCGAAATAAAAAAATCTCTAACCTGGCTAATCTCTAACCTAATACTCAGTCGTAAGTTTTTCGCCCAAACCTTAAAAACTCTTTCTATTCAATCCAGCTGCTACTAACGGCAGCAGGAAATCCCCCACAGGCTGGCCAGCAGCAGAGAGCTTTCAGCAGGGATTTCCAGCGCTGCCTCCCGGCCGTATGCTGGAGGTCTGGAGCTCCCAACAAGAACTGCAGATTTTAGTGGGATTATAATCCTGGTGAAGTGATGAACAGAACATGTTTGGAAGTGGACTTTCTGGCTTAGAAACGTGTTAAAACTATTTTTCCAACTCATAAAGTAAAGAAAGCCAAACTCCTCTCTAGCTGGAAGCTACAGAACAGAGCAGATAAACAAGCAGAGCGATGAAGCATCGATGCAACTGGACCTCAGTTTGATCCAGCGTCCAGATTCCTACTTTGACATATTTTTTATGACTATAACGCCTTTGGTGTGAAAACAGCATTAGACATTTCATGTTATCATCAATATTATAGACTAAATAATATATAGGTAATAAGATGCGTTTAATTAAACATCTAATAAACGTTTTATTTTTCTCCCATCAAGAGTTTTGAAAAAACAAATCATTTAATTAAGGAGTCACAAACTATTGATTTACATAGATGATACTTTTGAATTTCTATTTAAAATAATATTTAATTATTTTTAAAAAGAAAAAAAAATAGAGCCTGTCTCATAGAGAACGGTGTGGTGTTAGCAAGTTGTGCTAAAGTTAACACCCTTCGATTAATGATGTAGTTCAGGGAGGAGGACCAAAGATTGAGCCTTTATGGGGCCTTTTCTGATATGATGTCCAATGAGTCCAATAAAATAAATCCACTTTAAAGGAAAAGTCCGGTCAGTAAGGAATAATCAATGGATCATTATTTATACCTAAAACTAATACGTTTGCTGTGATTTGATGAATTTAGTGTTAATCAATAAAAAATAAAAAATAAAAAAACAATAATTTTCAGTCCGCGATCACTGAGTCTGGGAGTGCGGCCATTTTGCCCAAATATAGTAGCCCTCACTCCTGCCATCTTGTGAGTGACGTCACGGTGCGGTAAGCCTAGCGCCATTCTCCGGCTTTACAAGCAAAATCAATGGGAACTACTAGACACATCTGCAATCAACAACAATTATTGAAGATTTCCAGAGGACTTCACCATTGAAATTCACCACAGCTATAGTGAAACTGACAATGCCGCGTGCATGGCAGTTGGATGTTGGAACACATCGGGTAAAAAGTGAAAAAAAAGGGTTATTCCACCTTTCTGATTCCTGTTCCTCCACGGACGGGTTTGTAGTTGGATTGCCAACTTGAAGAGGGGAGGATTTGCCATCAAACGTCTGGCCAGAGAAAAAACCCGTAATATGTAGCCAACATTTGGAAGAAGAATGTTTTCAAGATGACTTGGATAATAGCGCGTTATGACAAACACCAGATACAGCACTGGGACTTGATCAACAGCCGATACCGCACCGTGGCGTCACAAACCAGTAGGTAGCAGTGAATTGTTTTTAATTAAAAACACTGATCATTTATTGAAAAGTATGTAATAATTTCATATTCAAAGTCCAGAAGTTTGAATTCTGACTATGACCGGACTTTTCCTTTAAGCAGGTCTTACCTGAAGCCAAACACCAACACACACATTTTAACATGGAGAAAGTGAGATTTTCAAGTGGTGACTCCTTTAAAAACCCCTTTTTGTTTACACCCACAAAAAGACATCAAGAGATCATGGATCCAGACAAGGTAAAAAAGGATCATTACTAATCTGGTTTGGGGTGTTATTTAAAGTTGTTGGAAGCTTTTCTGTTTGCAAATAAACTTATATTAAAGATTCCCTTAGTGAGGCTCATTTTGTAGAAAATGAAGGGCAGTGGACTCTCTAGGTTTCTGTTAATATGCAAAGTTTAAAATCTGTCAGTGCTGGTGTTATATTGTTGCTACATGTAATTAAGATGGTGACATTAAACTAACAGAACTTATACAAGCTAATAAGAACATGACATAAAAATTCCAAATGGTTGATGGTCATACAAACAGTATCACTATTACATCAATATGGCCTGCCATCTTCGATGCCATATTTTTTTTTATAAAATCAATCTTATTATTGAGATACTATTTTGTATCTTTATATCTTATATCCTTTTCGAAGAGCCAAACTGCCCGACACCCGTAGGCAAACCAACTGCCTCATGAGGTGTCTAAAATGCCGCAATAAAACAAACAACAAAAAACCAAGAACACAGAAGACATCTAAGTGGAACTCCTATGGTTCCAACTGAGGACCCCTCCAAATGTCCCCCTGAGCATTCATACAGTATTGCTTGCTGCTTTAAAGCATAATGTGGACTCAACTCTGGGTGCAATTGTTTCTTCATCAGATATTACTAAGAAAAAAGTATATTTGACAAGTTTAAGTTAGTCCTGAAGCGATTTGAAGACTCGTTAAGGTTGTTTAAGGGTTCCACTGACAGCAATAACAACCCAAATCATACCAAAAAAGTTAAAAAAAACAATCCACTGGACTTTGTTTTCTAAGTTTGAAGACGTTTTGCTTCCCACCTAGGAAGCTTTTTAAATTCAAAATTGCAGAAATAGCGTTAAGTTCAAGGCTTTACAAAACCTTATTTTTCAATTTGCAAGTTTCGCTTGCTGGATGGGACGCAAAATGTCTTCAAACTTGAAAACAAAGTCCAGTGGATTGTTTTTTAACTTTTTTGAAATGACTATGATCTGGATGACTGAGAATCTTCACCAGCAAACCCAAATCATACTCAACAAAGACAGTGTTAGCAGACTTTACTGTTAAACTGTGGTTTCGTTCTTCCAAGGGCCAGTCCGTATATTTCCTGTAGCATCGGAACCAAAGAGGCCATCTTCTTGCAGACTCCTGTTTCGACCAATGACTCCTCGCCGGCCAATGGTGGAATGCTGTCGAGGCAGGGTGTTTCTTGGGAAGCCTCTTTGCTCCGTGTCAAGATCCTCTGTCTTTGATGTGCCACAGTAGGTTTGGGGGTCTTGTTCACATTGTGATGTAAAGGGATCAGATTCACAACAGGCTGCATTACAAGAGGGATTTACTGAACCATACTTATGCCACTGGCAGGAATGGAGCCCTTGAGAAGGCAGGAGAAGGCTGTGACAGGAATTTATACTATCGTACATGTTGTGAACATGCCCATGGCAGGAAGTCACTGAGTCCTGTGCACTCTGGCAGGAGGTTTGGCGTTGTAAGGTGTGGCAGGAAGTGATCTGCTTATCCAAGTTTGGGCTAGGACAAGGAAGCTGAAGATCTGGAAGCGGGCTATTGGAACCCAATGATGTTCCTTCCAGATGATGAGAAGGCAGAGGGCTGTCCCTGTGGGAAGAATGCACACTTCCATCCATACTTAGGGAAGTCATATGTGAGCGGTAGTCCTGTAGGCAAGGGCGTGGACGGTTAAAAGAGCGTGACTTTGCTCTTTCAGTAAGGCATCTCTGCAGGGGAAGAGTTGGACGAGGGAGATCATCAGGTAGTGAATGTGGACGTGGTGAGGATAATGGTTCAATAAGAGACGGAATAGGGGATGCTGGACTCATTACAGCCACACAACATGGACCTGTGTTACTTGGACTTGGGCTATGAGGAGGTGGCGTCATTTTGTCGAAGGAACTCTGCAAAAGATGCGAAGAAAGCAGCAGCTGCTTGCCTGAACACGGAGAGCTGAGATGGCAGTGCGGCTGCTGGCTCTGACTTTGGCCATCAGTATTTCCATCCTCTATCTTGGTTTTGGAATGGCAACACACCCACCAACGATTCCACACATCATCCCGTTTGGCGCAGTGCTGGATAAGAAGGAACAGGCCCAGAGTGACACAAAAGGCCCCATAAAGGCAGCTGAATATCATATCCAGGAAATATCCCTGTGATACAGCCAATGCCCCTAAAGTCCACGTTGCCAGGAACAGAAACAGTGTGAAGAAGGTGGCTCTAAGTTGCGATTTAAAAGAGTGTTCGTTGGCAAGAACAGATACTCCAGTAGAAAATGGAAGGCAGTCTCCACTGGATCTCGAAGCTCCACCACCGCCACTCTGACAATGATGGTTTGACTCACTGGATGACAACATCTGCTGATCCTCATTTAGAAGGCACAATTCATACTTCCTCTCCGGGTGGCGCTTTAGCTGGATGTAGGTAATCAAAAAGTATGTGAACATGACTAAGACCAGAAGACCCACTGGGGCATAAAAGCCTCCAAGACTAGGTTCCCATGCCATCCAGCAACTGAAAATAGTAGACAGGAATATCAGACTTATTTCTATCTTACAAATATTAAATAATCAATGAAGTATACACTGAATCCATACTTACTACAAGGCTCCGTCTCTGCTGCCGTAGTTATCTATGCCAAAGCCAGCGGTAATGGCTACAACTATCAAAGGTACTCCATCACTCACAAGATAATATCTGCCAAAAAAATGAAAAGGTTACTAAATGAAATTAAATACCTTACACCCGGGTTAAGCCATAGCTTCTCCTGGGGGCTAGTTTCCTGCAACCTCTAAATTGTTTCCATGTTATAAAACTTCAGTTGTGTAATTATCTGCGGAGAAGTTGACTACGGAAGCCCAGGGCAGTTGTGTCCCTCCGATACTTTTTCACAGTGGTTTTCTCAAGAAAACAAGTTAACTTTATCATTATCTAAAGGTATCAAAGCAGGTTTTTCATGATAATGAGATGATTTGTGTACTGTCAAAACTGATTACATCCTTCAATACCACAACAGCAGGAGATGATTTATAAGTCATGGAAGCCTATGTGTCATTCCGTAAAAGTGAAAAAAAATCCACTGGACTTGGTTTCCAAGATTTGAAGACGTTTTGCTACCTCTCCAGGAAGCTTTCTCAATTCAAATGTCTGGATTCGCAGTGAGTTTGAGTCTTTATATAGACAAGGCCTTGTATTGCTTGGAAACATGCAAATGGAAACCGATGAGTGGGTCGTTTGGTTCCATTGTTAGCCTGTAATATCTGAAACCTGTCTATGATTCTAAAGGTCGGTCGTTAAAGGGGGGGATTGTCTCCTGTCTCCTTGTCACTTTAACGATTCAAGGACTGACACCCCCCCCCCCC
>JAGKQL010001234.1:1994-28624 GCA_018398635.1 Cyprinodon brontotheroides
CTAAGATGTTCCTCTTATATGGCGAATTTATGTCTGTATATTTTGCAGAAATATGTTATGGTGCATGATGGGGTTTTTGCATGTTTACATTATTGCATTTCATTTCCCACATGCCGCCTAGACTGGCAGTGAATGCTGACACACCGCTGAGCTTTCATGTTTTATTATTCTTGAAGAACTAGACGTCTTCCTCTATATTAGGGTGACCATATTTTCATTTGGGAAAACCAGGACACCTTTGGAGCAGGGGATCTCTGTTCCCCATGCATAGATAAGTGTCTGTGGCATGCACTCACTTAACATAGACCTACATAATCCTACAATAACATGATATTTACAGTTGATTTATTGAAAATGCTTTTCAGTAAAAGTCAACGCAATAAATACAATAACAAATTATAATTTTATTCAAAATGTATTTCATTAAAAATGCTTAACAATTCCTGTAATGAATGGTGAATAGCACATTTGAAAGAAATAATGTTTCATCAAAACATCCTCCCACTTAACAATATCTCTTAAGTTAATAACATAACTCTCAACTCGGCAATAACAGATTATTACTCTTTACGCCCACCGCGTCAAGTCAACAGCCGCAGAAACGCTAATATTTTCCAGAGCGTTGTCACGTGAAGACGTAGGAACGAAAAATAGATATAAGATTATCCACACCTAATGCATGAAAATGCTGTAAATGTATGCCACGCCTGTAAAGTGGGCGCGCTTGGTGCCAAAGCAAAAATAGGCTTAAAAACAGGCAACGAATGATAAGTGCGCACTAATATTTTAGACAACAACCAAACCGGAAAAACCCAACAAAGAAAAACCAAATAGAAAAGATGGCGGCAAGTACGACTGGGCAAACATGTACAAGTCTTGTTTGGACAGATGATGAAGTGGAACTGCTGCTTCGAGTTACACTTGATTATAAAGTCAAAAGACTACAAGAAAGTGTCGATTGGGAGACGTGTCAGTCAAAATACAGCGATATCATGATGGGTTTCCAGGAGCAATATCCATGTGACTCTACAGACCGTGACTTTCCTCATGACTCCACAGCAATTACAAAAGCACAACTGACCGCAAAGATAAAAAATATCAGGGGAAAATACAGAGCAGCGGTGGACAGTGGACGAAAGAGTGGCTTTGGGCGTGTGGTGCTCTTGTTTTTTGAACTCTGTGAACTCTACGCGCTCGATTGAATCTGGAGTTGAGACGACGGACCTGGACGAGACTTCGACGCAGATGTCGGAGACTTCGGAGCAGCCCGCTGACTCGCCGCAATCTGAAGTCTCAGCCGAAAGTGTTCTGCCTTCTCCAGTAATCAAGCAGCGCAGACAGATGCTGCAGGTAGGTTACATCAACGCCCTACATGTACTTTTTAGAGTACCGTATTTTCACGACTATAAGGCGCATATAAACGTCTTTTTTTCCCCTCAAAACGCCCTATTAGAAATTTAATACAAAATTAACCCTGAGAGTCAGATGTTAAGTTTTATTCCCAGATATAACCAAACTTTGACAAACGTACAGCAAAATAAGTTTTAAAAAAAACTAACAATAACAATCATAAATAAGAAGCAGCTACAGTGTAAAACCCCAGATGCCTTATTGTAAAATTCACCCACAGTCCTCAAAAATGGACTGTAATACTTATACTGGGGAAAAAAAACTGAACGCTTTATCAGAATCAGTGCATAGTTATTATTGATTGCTATAGTTCACAAAGCAAAGTAAAATACTAAATAGACCTCTGTAAAAGAAAAAAAAGATTCTGTTTTTTTTTTCTTTTACAGAGGTCTATTTGGTATTTTAATAGATGTAAATTGCTTGAAATGCCACGTAATGTTCCTTTTTAAATCAACAAACATATGCTAAACTGTTGTCCGTTATATAATGTTCTTATTTCATTTAAGGCCAAGCTGAATAGCCACAGAGGGGACAGGCTGAAGAGGAGGACTCCTGCAGAGACCGCAGAGGAAGATATCCAAATTAAAAGAAGAATGCTTGAGCTGATGGAGCAAACATCAAGGCGCAATCAGGAAAACATACAACAGATTAACACTAATATAGCCAACATCACCAACACCATACAAGATGGATTTTCTTTACTGAGGGAGCTGTTACTCCAGCCTCGACCTGCACGTCACCACAATAGCAACACTGCTTATGGACACTTCCAAGGACACCAACAGTCACACTTGTACCCAAATCCACCATCCAATACAACAGCCCACTTTCACACACCAAGTCAAGCACTCCACTCAGGAAGATGGACACAAACACCCCCACAGTCACAAGAACTCTCACAACATAACACACCCTCATTTTCTTACACTCGATCACTTTTTCAAGATGAATAAGTTCATCTCTTGGACAGTTATAATTTAGCACATCACTCGGGTGAATTGTTCAGTTCTTTGAAAAGAACCAAGTTATTTTGTTGTTTTGATGTTGCACAGCCTGGGTTATGTGACCCAGCTTTAACAACTGTTTCACTTTAATAAAAGCCATACTGGAGTGTGCATTTGTTTAATTTATTGAATTTAAACATTCAATATATCTATATTTGTCAATATACAAGTCAAGTTGAACTTTAAAGGAATAGTACACCCAAAACATGATTAGCCTTCATTTTTTACTCACCCCCATGCTGAACAACACTCTGGAGTACTTTTTGATATCTCAAATGCATCTGGAGATCTGGGAGGCTTCTTGCTGTCTGCTGACATTCAAATAATGGAGGGTCTTATGGCGCCCGAGGCAGAAAAGGTCCATAAAAAGTCCACAAAATAAGTGTCAATAATCCTCCATACTGCTCGTCCAATGTATTCCAAGGGCCGGATTTATCAAGATCCAATTTTGCGTGCAGTAATCTTGCGCTCGCAAACTGGAATTTTGTGCGAGGGGCTGAACCATGGTTTGCGGGTGATTTAACAAGAGTGATTACGTAACTGGTGGAAGGTGCAAAACTGTTGGAGACGCCCTATTTAAATGATGGTTTTGCCGCGTTTTGTGGTTTGCGCGCAAAGTAGCTTTGTAGTCTGTACAAACTAGTGCATTAAGAAATTTAAATCTTACAGTGACCCCCAACAAAAATAAATAAATAAGTAAATAAATATATATATATATATATATATATATATATATATATATATATATATATATATATATATATATATATATATATATATATATATATATATATGCTATATATATAAAAAATTGGCATTCACCTTTAATTCCCTAAGTGGTATGTGCTGCAGTAAAAAACAGGTGTTTTGTATTGGCCTGGACTGTGGATGAGATCCCCCCAGAAATTTGGCACGTTGCTCCACAGGCGCAGCGGGGAGGTCGGCCCCGAAAACGCCGGACAGCACTTCTGAAAACGAGATTGGGAGATCCTCTCTCGCTGCAACCATATGCTGGAATGACCCAGGATGCAAAAAGCGCAATGCTGCAGGCGGAGTTTGGTGCATGTCTGGTATTATGCGGGTCCTGACTGGTGGCTTGGCTCCAAATCCATTCTGGAGTTCCCCCAACAGCTCCAAAATGGTATTTGCTGATAAATCCATATGTTTTTACGATCGCTTTCCTCGCTCTCATTGCAAGTTATATCTACGCTGGAAAAATGCGCTCTTCGCGCCTCCTTGCTTTATTTCCATGTCTCCTTCTTAAGACATAATACACCGCTTGCTTAGCGTGCTAATTACGCATACAGACCGTATCCTTGCAGCTTTCTTTTTGAAACGTGTTGTGCTAAATATAGAGTCGTGATACCAAGAAGCAAAATTATGCTCAGGTTTGATGTAAATCTTCCTTTATGAAAGTGCTAAATTTAAATATGGCTGCTACATGTTCCTCCTCCTCCCACAAGCATCTAATTCCTACGCGGTAAACGCCTATATTGCATATTATTATTGGTCTACATTGCAGCAAAGTACTAAATGGATAAGAGGCGCTATATTCTAGCACATTTTAAAGTTAATCTCAAATCCTTTAGCACGCGCACGCCAGTTAGATAGATCAGCTTGTGGTACATTTTTAGCCGCAAAGTAGTGAGGTAACAGCTCACGCTTTTAATACACGCAAAACCTTTTGATAGATCCAGCCCCAAGTGTCCTGAGTGTAGTAGCAGATCCAGAATTTACCGAAACGAGAACTCATTTAGAATGTTTTTAGAGCAGTTGCAAACAGTAGTGTATAGTGATTTCCTGAAAGCTACGCACGCCTTTGCGTTCAGGGTGCTACGGAAGTCTCTCACCAAAACCAGGATGAAAGTGAAAACATTCAGCGCCTGCTCTGCCTTTAATATATGCGCTTTAGGTTTGAAGATCATTTGCTTGTTTACCTGTGCAAATTTTCAACAACATACTGAAAAGAAAAATGTCTGAGGACTTAAGTGTTGGAGGAAGAGCATGAGTCTTCTTTTGCGAGCTGAGCTGTATTTCTTTGTTTTCCTGTTGGCAGAAACAGAAGTCAAGTAAATAACTTTTTCTAGTAATGACAGGACTCAGAAATTTATTTTAGTCTGTAAATAAAAGGAAGCTCACCGCATTTTAAATAATTTTTCTTCCAGAGAACAAAAATAGCCACAGCTTTTACCACAGACACACAACTAATAAAACAGAAAACCAAACAGCTGCTGTTACATATATGGTTTTTTCTCCACACTCTGCATCAGTTGAATTTGTTCCTTCTTTAACCAGCTGAAGGTTTAGCTCCTCACATCTGGAATAACACAGAGATCCATTTACATAAATGCTTCTGATCAAACAAGTTCACTCCTGGTTAATAATCTAGATGTGTCTATAGATCTATAGATTCTCTTACTGTGTGTGTGGCTGACAGAGTGTTAATGAACCATTAGAAAATGTTCCTCTGCTGCATTCAGAGCATCATTCAGAAGAATCATTTAAATCCACATTATCACTGATTATATGTAGAACAGATATGAATGAATAATATACTTAGAATAATATTTAGAAAAAAAATGTAAATATAAAACCAGGGTTGTTTTTAAAAAAATTAACTGCTTTGCTAATATATTGTCCTTCAATAACATCAGTACAGAAATATCCTTCCAGAGCTTCACAAACTGTATCTGATGATCATGAACATTTGATTTTTAGCCTCAGACCAGAACCTGCAAACATTGAACAAAGTTATAATGAGAGAAAACACTGATTTTGTGTTTAGCTTTTTTATTATTTTCCTTGAACCTTAAAGACCTATGTCACCACTGTGCTTCTCTCTTTGTTTTTTCTTTTCTTTAAATTCTTAACCTTAAGACTTTAACATAAGATTAATAGGTAGTGCATTGGTTTTCAAGAAAAGTGAACAAGAACCAGAAAAGGAAACAGAAGTAGACCAATAATTCTCTGAGCTACCAGCAGGGGGCAGCATGTTGAGGAGCGTGTAGCCCAACTATTCTTCACACAAAGCATCAGAATCTGAATGAGCCACAAAACCAACTAGATTTAGCTGCATTTTTATTACTTTTCCACTTTTTTGTGCATGTACACATTTATTAATTCATTTATTTCTACTTTTATTCTTTAATCTCCATATAATTATTTTTATTTCTAAATTTCCACATTTATTTATTTCTAGATTTCTGTCTTTCTGTCTTGTTAATTGGGAGAACCAGACAGAAACTATTTATGCATGGATAAATAATATTGCATAAAATGGAAAACAGGATTTAAAAGGTTACTGGAAAGGGAGCCTGTATTAATTAGTGGAATCAAAATACAAACTGTATAATTTATCTATGGATTTTATTAAACTATTAGGCAAAGGCCGATATGAGACCTTATATGCAGCCTGTTGGTTCATTTTTCTAAAATCTCTGTCCTCCTCGGCTCAGCTCAGCATCTCTAAGGAGTAGCAGAAAAACACAGAGGCAGCGCGGGCAGAGCCTTCAGAATCAGCAGCTGAGAAGCAAGTAGAGACACAGCAGGTGAAAGATGATGAACAGCAGAGCAGGAGGAGAAGGTTCAGTTCCAGGTTTTCTCTGAGGTGATGATGTGATGGTCTGTTAGGATTTATTCAGACATCCTTCTGCTCTGCATCCATGTATGAATCGTTTGCTTCTGTCTGACTCTCCCAGTTAACCAATAATGCTAAAGACAAATATTACACTGCATGAAAAGTGAGATTTTCGTCCCCTAAACTCCCAGCAGATCTCCCTGATTTTGGGCTAAGCCCGACAATTTGCAACCCGCCGCTTGTCCGCTGCTTGTCGCGCTTTCACAAATTGTCGGAAACGGACAGTGACGTAGGTGGAGAGCGATCAGCTGTACTAATGGCCCTAATTAGCATATGAATGCAGCAAACCAGCGCGGCTGGCCGGGTCTGGCTTGAATAACCTTCTCAGTATTGGCTGAAACCACTATTCTCGTAAACAAGTAAAATCACTCGTGATTGGCAGCAAAAACCACACGTGGCCACGCCAGGCTTTAATTTTCTTACTGAGTATTGGACGGAACCACTTCTTTTTTAAACAAGTAAAGTCGCTTCGTGATTGGTTGGCATATATATATATTTACATATAAATTTACATATATATATATTTATGAATATATATTTATTCATTCATATATTTATTCATTCATATATTTATTCATTCTAATATGCTATGTATTTATGTTATCCTACACTACTACACAATTATTAGGCTACCATCAAGGACATGAATGAATTTATACAGGAAATGAACATTTGCCAGGAAGCTGTTTATGCAAAGACAGAGCTTTATTAAAACACACAATAACTATATACAACGCATATCCAAACACATCGCGCGTTATCTAAAAAATTACAAGTCCGTGAACGTCCGCTTGCTTCCTCAAGGGTTGAAGGTAACTGGCAGCATTCCCTCCAGGCAGGTCCGGATGTGCAGACGCCTACTGTGCGCGGGCCCTGTACTGCATGACGCTTAACCGGGACTGCAGCTTAACACAGAAAGTTCAGTGGGAGATCCGGCTTCACGAAATGGCGGGCGACCGTACAATCCATCCAGAGACACCGCCAACCACGCCATATCTTCTTTCGCCGGACATGAGGCCGACGGTGGCGGACTTGCAGAGTTCCACTTCCTCATCTGCTAGCACACTCTGTCTGCCTCCTTCAGCAGCTGAAAAAAAAACAATGAATCAGCGCAAGCACTGCGTATGGACACAACACATCTATCAATGCACCTGAAAAGCAGTCACCAAATAAAGTCTTACCCTCTTTCTTCTGGCCCCACTTCTGAGCAGATTGCTTCCGCGACGCAAAGTGTTGGCTGGCTGCGTATATCTGAAGCTTCAAGGCGTACTGTCTCAAAATATATGTCTTACAGGCAGCTGGAAAACAATTAAATGAGAGTGATATGAATAAAAAATCCAACGCAAGTCACAGTAACACGAAAGGAGAAAACATTAAAACAAGTCCCTTACATTAGAAATAATCTCGTCTTTATCAACATCGTGCAAATCTGGACTTGCTGATATGACTCCGAGCAAATAGGGAGGTCTGTGAAAACAAAATGTACAGCTATGATCGGTATCTATCCGTATCCATTGCCTTTTACCGCAGAATGAAAGCATATATTATTCTTTAAATCTTACCCTTGCTCCGGTTCATAACGCCTGCAATTAGTCTCAGAGTTGTGAAGACGCAGCGTAATGCTTCCTGTGAATCACCAAAAATACACTTTAATAAAGCTTGTTCTGCAACTATTATTAGCCGTAGCTTTAGGCTAGGCGCTGCTATTAGCTGTAGCTTAGGCTAGGCTGATTTTAGCCTAGCAGGCAGCAATCGAACATATATTTACCCGCCAGCATCTCTTTCTGAGTTCGTCTTGTTTCGATGCAGAGTTTCTTTATCGCCGCTAGCAAGAGGAGTTTTAATTACGTAAACTCCCACATACTCCGGCTTCCAGACCCGCATGCACAAAGTAAAAGCATACATCCCCCACTGTGGATGCACACCGTGCGCCGCTTGAGTTTCTTGGAGATCGGTAGAGAGCATGCGGCGAGATGAAACAGGGTTTTCAAAGGATCACTTAAAAATAATTACAAAAATTATCTTTTAATCAAAGCCTTAATTACCCAGTAAAATTATTTAAATATGTTTATTGGAAGTATTTATAATTCTTTAATAAAAACTGCTTATAAAAACAATTTAGAACAGATATATTATATCAGATGGCTCGAGGCAGCCCGCGGCGAAGAAAGATGATATATATATACGAGCATTATGTGTGTGTGTGTGTTTACATACATACAGGAGTCATGGAACTCTGCTTACAGCTCATCTTCATATTTCATGCACACTAATAACTTGTGTACATGGTTCTTGTTGAGTGGCATTAAAATCATTTCAAATAGCATTAAAATAGCATTAAATTAGAGTCACACTCATTCCTGTATGAACCCTGCGAGCGCTAATTTAATATGACATATTAAAACGTCCCACCATCATCCAGCATATGTTTCAGGTTTTCTGCCCAAATATATATATATATTTTTGTAGATTTTTGTAACGGGGATAAGGATAATTCAAAACTGCTTTTTGAATGAACTTGCTTGTTCACTACTTCCAAACTCAGCATCTCTTTTCATTCCTGTAATAAGAAGTTTCTTTTGAATGGATTTGATTAAAGTTTAAGTCCCTCGGTATAAAGTGAAATATTTTGATGGAGATGAGAAATCTGCTTCCCCGTTGGTGAATAACCAATAGTTTGGATCCAATCATTTAAATAAACGGTGTTAGTTTTTTTTTTTTTTTTAATATATAAGAATTGTGCTATAATTTCTAGTCACCGATCTGTTGCTGCTATATTTTAATTTGATGAACCGGAATTTGTCGATGTTCTTTTTTCCTGTTTGAGTGCGATTGCAATTGCGGATCTTGACCTGGCCGGACCTTATGACCACAGTGTACCAATCTTCTGATGGCTACTTCCAACAGGATAATGCACCATGTTATAAAGTGAATCATCTCAGACTCATTTCTTGAAACTTTTCCACTTAAGTAATTGTGAATTGAGCATATTGACAGACAAACATTTTTATTTTTTATTTTAAATGCAAATTTTTTTTTTTTATAGTACTGCTCTAAATGTATTGCTCTGTCAGCTAAAGATCTGTTTTGGTCTCTCTATACTTTAATTAAATAAATCAATTCAAGCTAAAATGTAAGAGGCTATACTAGGCCTGATCTCTTTGTATCAGAGATTTTCTTACCTTTTAGAAAATGTCACTTGGAGTAAAACCCCCCCTGCAACCCTGATTTGCATTTGTATAGCTCACAGCATGTTCATTTACATGTTAAAGCCTCCCTAGAATTCCATGGGGAGGTGCATGGGGGGTAACTACCGCCTAAGAAAGTCCGATCCACTTTCTGACAATTTACCGGAGTTTTCGGGCGGCTTCTGCAAATTTTCAAGCAAACGTCAGCTAACCTGAAGTTCCTACCTAACAATCTACAGTGCCGCATATTAACGACGAAAATCCCACTTTTTCATGCAGTATTATTTCATCCTGATAGGATGACCAGAGAAGAAAACGCAGCTTTGGTGAATAACAGCTTGGGGACTTCTGCAGCCCCCCCTTTTTCAGCCAAAGCAGCCACATGGAAGTCACAGAGGTGTGACCAACCACTACCACCCCCCTCTGTGAGGACAGAACAAAACCACAGAGCACACAGGATTCTGCCTCTTTCTCTCTTTTGCTCCCATCTGCACCTGGCGCTCAAAGCTGGGGCCCACTGTGGAGATGGCGGGCCCCAGGGGAACCAGATCCCCAGAACCATCGAGGATAAGTCGAACCCTTCAGAACCAAACTGCTGCAAACAGAACTTTTGCAACATACACTTCTCTTGAGTTTCAGAACTTACAGAGCCAAAACTGGACGCAGGAGCATGCCCTGGTGTGAGACTGAGACAATGAGTCCCTGACTGCAGAGCTACAAAACTGGATGAAACTCAAGCTTTCCAAATGGACATGGAAAAGGTTTGCAGGTCTGGCAAAATGAGATGACACATCAAGCAATGTGTCTTTTGATGATGTTAATCATATCACGTTGTGCTTACTGCTGAGTAAAGACAACGCTAATTGATGTTAAAAGAATGGACTGCATGTTACGCTATGCTACAGGAATATGTGTTGAGCTGTAGCTTAAAGCTTAGACAAGTTTTATTCACTAAGGATTTAAACACCGATGTAACATTAGTGTTCATATATGCCTCAAATGCTCGCTACATTTCCACGCTACCAAGTTCGACCAAGAGTCATTTAGTGGAAACCTGATGTCTATTCGCTGCTAGCTATTTCAAGGAGGGTAAAGAATCATTTAGCTAAAGGTTGTTGGTTCTGGATTAAGCAAATTCATTTAATATAACATTATCGCCAATGCCTTTTAGTCACTCTGCTGTGATTTCCAGCATTGTGAATTGGTCTGGGAAAACATGCCTAAATTTCTTAAAATTAGTGAAAAGCTAATTGATCATATCCCAAATTCCCTTCCAGATAAACCATTTTGGTTTCAAACACAGAATCCATCTTAAACTGTAATATGTTTTTCAACCGCTTTCCCCTTCTCTCTTTGTACATAGTAGTTAGTTTAGGGGTTTAGTTGAATTTACCAGTCTTAGTTGAGAATGCAACTGAAATATGTTTGACTTGGAGCCTGAAATGATTTTTGTTAATAAAATCTTATATTTGAACAGAAGTTGTGGTGAATTTATTCCATGTATGTGCAGAAATAACCTCCGCTGACCAGCGGATTAAAGCCTAATTCCATTTCTTATTTATTGTTCTTAACACACAAAGTTAGTAGGATTGTGTAAAGCTCAAATGCAGTATATAACAGCTGAAATAATATCTGGATTAAATAAGATATTTCACCACCCCTACAGAGGGGAGGGCAATAAACATCTTAAAGTATCAGAAACATAAATTCCCAGCGGGCTGGGAACAGAATTTAACTATAGAATCACAACACTGCGTAGTTCTTCAGTGCTGGCTCCTTGTTGTTTCTTTGCTCCCGGATTCTCCTGGATTTTTGGTTTTCAGTATTTTGTTTTTGGACTTTGCTTCTGTTGCCGCTGGGATTTTGATTAAACCTACAAGAACTCATCTCTGCATTCAGGTCCTCAAACAACCTCCGCCCTCACATTGATGACCACATCATATGATAACACTGTCTCCTAAGACTTTTGGTTTGTACAAAAAATGTTAAATGTTAACAAATGAATTGTTAGGAAAACAGAAAAGATAACAACCAGTCCCAGTTCCTGCCTGTTTTTCTGTGTCCTTTGGGATTTTCCCTTGTTAGATCTACAACCAGCCATGAGGTGAACATCTGTCTTTGTGACAGGTTACAGAGTTAAATGATAAAAAATATTAGAAAATATTGACATTTTTTCTGTGCAAACTGGTTGCTTTATGGCTTAAAACAACTAGAGAAAAAGTATCTATAGTTTTTCCATGTGCGTGTATAGAAATCTGTACAAAGGCAGTCAATATCTTAAAATCTGTAACCTCCAAAACTTCAGAAATATTCTATTTCTACTGCTTCTAGGGAAGCAGAACATGTAGGATGAAAGCAGCGAGGCTTCAGATCCTGATTTTAGAGCTGATTATTAAAATTACTGATGAGATTCTGATCAGTCTGAAAACTGAACAAAAATACTTTTTCATTACATATAAAAATTTAACAGTAATCATTCTGGTTTCCAGTCACAGAGCTGATAAATGTACCAGTTTATAAATGTTTAAAAATGTACTTTAGATAAGAATAACATTGATTATAAAAATATCTGCCCTCTGATATCAAACAGTTCATATTCATTAAATATGTTTAAAACATTTCTAAGAAGGTTAAGTTGTGTGTAGAGGATCAGTGACTCTGGAGGAGCAGAAAGTTTCAGTCGTTCTTTCTGATCACTGTAGAATCAAACGTCTCAGAATCCAGCTTGGTTTGATCCAGAACCTGAAACTCATTTAATCTACAGTAACCAGATGTTCAGCCAATGGTTTGGTGCTATAGTCTTCAGTTCACTGGACAGAGAAAATGAGAGAAATTAATGAATAAATTAGAGATGGATGGAGACACCCAGCAGCTCACAGTCCTTTAATTATTACATCAGTTTATTTTATTCCTCAGAGAAAATGTCAGCCTTCCAGATCACTGACAGGAAAAACAATCTATCCCATAATAATCAGGTAAAGAACAGCGTTCTATCTTACCTGGTTGGGAGTTCAGGGAATGTTGTTCTGCTTCTTGTGTTTGATCCTATTATGTAGAAGAAAAGTCAGTGATTTCTTCAATAAACTGAATATTTCTATCAACATCTGTTTGATTAATTAAACTACATACCTTTTGGGGGTTTTGTGTTTTTTTGAATTTATCTGTGAAAAGTAAAATGTTAGACATATTAAAACAGTAAATTAAACATTGAACTATCTGTATAAATATTCTATGAAAGTTTTTCTATACTTACACTAACAAGTCTCTTTCTTTGTCATTTCCAGAGATAAGCAACAACAATGGCTGCACTGAACGCCGAAACCCGTCACCACACCGATCACTATTCCTGTGATGTTTTCCTTTTCTCCACATTCAGCATCAGGTGCGGTCGTTCTCGCTTTTATCAGCGGCTGGGGTTTCGTTGTCACATCTGCAGTAACAGAAGCTGTAATGCATCCAGGTTAACGCTCCGCTGAACATGTTTAGGTCGTTTCAAAGAACGCTTACTGTGTGTGGCACTGGTGATCGATCCTATTCGCAGTGCCGATCAGCGATTTGTCCGAGAAACGGTCAGTGCGTGAAACGATTTCACTGAACAAACAAACTCAGCTTGTATTAGTCAAACCGGTGAGATGTTCAGCTGAGTAATAGCTATAACCCCGGCGTAGCGCTTTCCGTTTATCTGACTAAATATAGAGATAAAGTCAGTCGTACAGGAAGTGAGATGTCCCGGCCTGTCCTCGATGAGCCTGTACCTTGGTTCAGCACCAGGTTCTCAAAGCGCTCCCGCCAGCATACGGTTTAGGTCAGTACAGAAGAGTCCCTCCATTGGTTCACAGGAACTGTCTGCGGATCGTCTACAATTACTCTTTTACCTTCAGACCGGCTTCAGAAAATCGATATAGGTTACCGCTGTTTAATAGTGGTAGGTTTAAAACAGCTACCGTCACCTTGGTGCATGCGCCAAGAACAAAGAGCAAAACACTTTAAGAAAGATAATAATGATCGATGCAGGGACTTTGCATTTCTAACTGACTAACTCACTAAACTGTCTTTAAAAACGCATCTGTTAAAGATGATTCTGCTGAAAAAAAATTCTCATCTACACTATTAAAATTATCAAGAATATTGGAAAAGCCGTTGCGTTTTTATTTTAATTTCCTCATTGTGTCATCCTTTTCCGCTCAGTTGTCACTCAACTTATCTCAATTAAAGTTGATGTCAAATTGACTTAGTTTATTTACTGTTTTTACTGTACTTATTGTTTTAAAATTGATTTAAAAACCTAGTCCTCATTCACATTTTCCCCTAAATCTTCAGGTAATATGTTTAAATTATTTATTGGCTGCATCTAAAAATATCAAAGATGTTTTCAATTAAAACATAGATATGAAGTAATAAAATATAACTTGCAACTTAAATCATATTATTGTACTAGGTTATCAAATCAATTAGGTCTGTAAAATAAGCAGCCTTTAGGGTCTTTAAAGGTCCAGCAGGTGTCAGAACTCTGCGAGACAGTATCAATGCATCATCAATAGATTAGCAGTGTGTCCAACGCTTCAAGATGCCTCATTAACCCATCACTAACATTTAGAGATAAAACCTCCATCAACATACTGAACAAGTGGTAAGACAGAAAAGTTTATCCATTTGGATGAAAACAGTATATATACCTGATACCAGAAGCATAGAGGAAGTCAGTATAACAGTGTTCGATTATAATATTCTTAGTGGTCTAGAATAGGGGTTTCCAACCCTGGTTGTCCGGCACCTCTGCCCTGCATGTTTTAGATGTGTCTCTGTTCCAGTACACCTGATATTAATTAGTGATCCTCCTCTGCAATCCAGTGCTGCAGAAGCCTGTTAATCATCCATTATTTTCTGTTGTGATGGAACAAGGAAACACATTAGACATGCAGGATAGGGGTCACAAAGGAACAGGGTTGGGAACCACTGGTCTAAAACACATCACTCTTTAATCTTTTAAGAAAACAATAAGTCTTCAGTGTAAGAGGTGAAACACGAAAAATCAAGTCATCCAACTGCCTCTATTTGAATCTACAATTAAAAGAAAATTCACATGAATGTACCTGAATCACATGTAGAACATGGATAGCATCTCTTCAGACCATTTGGTTCATCAAAATAAGTCCCAGCAGAGCAAGGCTGACAGGATGTACTTCTGAACTCTGTGCAGTCTGCTTTAACCTGACTCCCTGTTGGAAAATAAAACAAAACGTTGTTCCTTGACCTGTTTTTTTTCGCATGGTAAACAAACGGCAACCCTCAATTTACAATGTGATTAGTTTCATTCTTCTGTAGTGAGAAGCCCAGAGGTTCTCCAAGAGGAAAAATTCAGAACCTGATATAAAACCAGTGGTAAAGTCAAAGTTAGGCCAAAACAGTTTATTTTATGGAAATTAAAACAGTTAAAATTGATTAATTATTCTACTTTCTGCATCCAGGCATTTTACAACCTATGTTCTACAAATGATTAGTATATTGTGTGCAGAGATGCTAAATGTGTTGCTTATTTTGGTGCAACCATATAATCATTACGTTTTGATTACCTTAGTTAATTTATATAGCCCAGTAATGGATCTACAATATATAGAAGCCCTAAAAGGAATGAGAAAAAAAAAATCCTTCTGTTATTTTCTGCCCTGAAAGGCAACAAAAAAAATCAAAGGCAGATTTTTCTGTTTGTTCTTGTAGTACTTTATTTTGCCACTAGAGGCACTGACGTAATAAAACAGTCACTTTCGACTGTATTCTGCAACTGTACAGTCAGAGAGGCCTGGTTTTCAGAATCACTGTCCAAAATATATTACTTTTTTTTTCAAAGTACAATAGGATACAAATAAAGTTCAAAAGCTGTGTATTCATTGGCCATGGCAGGTGGTTATCATATCAACCTTGAATTATTATGAGCAATAGATAATTATTTGCAGGGATTATCCAGCATATCTGTAGGACACCATCAAAAATGCTCTTTCTTCGGATAAAGACTGTATTTCCCAGATAACCTTAGACTTGCTGTCAGTCAACATAACTTAACTAAAGTTAGACATGGGTATAAGAAATCGCGTGGCAACAATTTAAATATGAATCCTTAAATGATTGCATTTATTTATGTTTTAGTTAATAAAAATTAAAAGGAGGGTAGATGGGGAACTTAAAGAGTTTTTAACCTCAAACCCCATCAAACAACCGAGTGGGGGGGAAAACTCTTAGTTTTTACTTGCTTTTCAGGGCAGAAAATAAAACTTTAAACTTTTCTTTTCCATATATATATATTTTTTTCTTCTCTCTAGCCTTTCAGGGCTTCAGTAAAATATACAACAGCTACCAGTCTGTTTTGTTGTTTTGGAATCTCATATCAGACCACTTTAGACCAGCAGATTGAGAAGTCATGGAGTTACTGATAGAAACAATGAAACATTCACTCTTCTAGATTAAATCCTACATCAGAGAACTAGTGATGGAAATTTCGAAGCCCCATGAATCAATTAACCAATTTGACAAAATTCTCCAAAACTCTTTATGCATTTGATAAACTTTAGAATGGCAGCATCTGCTGGATAGCTAAGAGAACTAAAATTGAGCGGGTAGCCTAATGTCTGCATCATTTCAGGGCTGAACCCTTTTGGTCCATAATAACAGTACTGAAACTAAATAATGTCTGACCTGAGAAATTGCAATACAATAAAAAGCCTTTCTGATAAATAACAGCTGCTTAGGAATGTGGTCCGGTCAATATGTCTCCAAATTGTAATTTGTTCTGGTTTCCAAGCTGTACAAACATTTTTGGCTGTTCTCTAATATTTGAGTGGGGGTGTCCCTAAATCTATATAAATACATTAATACATTATCCTTTAAATAGTTCTAAAATATCCCACTCTGCTGCCCAGTAGTTCTCACAGGTTCTCCATATTACTCCTCTGACTAATGTAATTTATGGTATTAAAGGAGAATCATCAATAACTAAATAATAAAGCAATTTATCTATGGGCCTGGCTCTCCCTCCTTTTCTCTTCCTCGCTTTCCTCTGTCACACATATTTTACTACAACACAAGACCTTTTGTTTTTCTTTAATGGCACACCACAGATTTTGTGACCTAAAGAGTTGATGCATATAAGTTATTTTAAATGATTCCTCAGGCCAATATACAGCGCTTCACACTATCAAAGCTACAAGCGGGGCTCCCTTCTTCAAATACTGACTAGGTAAGTTGGAAGAAGATGCACCGTCATTGGCCCGGCAACAGAAGCAAAAGTCCAGAAACAAAATATAGAAAAAAACTAAATCCAGGAGACATCAAGGAAAACACATGGAAGGTGCAGAGAAATGACAACCCAGCAATCTGTAACTGAAGAGGAGGAGTATATATGCCAAACAGAACAAAGACTGGGGTTATCTACTGATTGGGAGCAGGTGTGGACAGAAAAATCTAGAAGGGAGCTAGGGAAGGAGACTGACACAAGGGGGCAACAGAGGATAAAGAAGAAATGTATAAAAACTCAAATACAACCAGCAACAATACAAGGGGGAAATGAAACAAATAAACCAGAAACAGGAAAATATGAATCAAAGTGTAACTGAAAAGTCAAAAAGAAAACTTAAACAGAACCAAAAAGTGCAGAATCATTACATTATCTAGTTTAAACTGGAAGTAACAGAGACCACATCAAAATAAACAGTAAATAATCATTAAATAGGACATACCAGGAGGACACAACGCACAGCACTCATTTCCTATCCTGTACTCTGTTTGATGACATGTGCTGGTATGGACTCTGATGGCTCTCATTAGGATTATCTGTGAAGACCAAAAATGTATACAGATGAGGCCAAGATTTTCACAAGCATAATTTACCTTTATGATGACATATTTAGTCCACAGGGATTAATGATTTTACATAGTTTGTCCATTTAGACCCGATCCTGAAGAATGATTCTCTTCAACCTTGAACAGAAACAATAGCTTCTCCTGTACAATATTGACCCAGTCCTCAACTGTAGGAGCTTCAGGCTTTAACCATTTTCTAGTGATTGTCTTTTTGCTTGCTGCCAGAAGCATTAACAGCAGTTCTTTATCTTCAAGAGTCCGATTATCAAACGAAATGTTTCCTAAGTATAGGGATTTAGATTTAAATGGGATTTTTTCAGTAAAGGTGTTATTTAGATGGGAATATATCTTCTCCCAAAAACCTTTAATCACAGCAGAGCTCCAGAAGATGAGGTGATGATTTGCCCTGTTTGTTCCACCTTGTCCATGAACACTGATATTAAAAGTATTCCTTCTATTGTTGTTTCTTCCAAATCTTTCCACCCTGCATCGTAGGATGGAGAGCATAGACAGAACACTGGTCTTAACTGAGCTTCAAGGTAATACACCTGTAGATTGGGGAGACCCAGTCCACCTTTCTCCCTCTTTAACTGCAGCGTTCTGTATCTGACCCTTGCCTTTTTCCCTCCCATATATAACGTTTTAAATACGCTAGCTGTATCTGTTTGTAGTATTTTTCGTCCTCCTTCTTCTTATTATATTATCTTTGGGGCTTTGTTGTTGTCTTAACCCTCTGAATAGCTTTTGCAAGACAATATTACTCAGCTGAATGGGGATAATTCAGTAATTCCTCCGGTCATCTGGAGTCTCCCAACTGAGCTGCCATCTTTATGCCGTACCTTTGAGATTTTGATTTCATTAGGTGTCATTTACAGTTTCAGCTTTTAGACATACCCTTCCCTGTAAGCTTAATTTATGTTATTTATGCGTTAATGAACACACAATAATCCATCTTGCACTGCTCCCACTTCAACCGTTTCAGACTGACCCAAAACAGGTCAGCCAATCTCACAAGTGTAGCAGTATGGCAATTGCTCCACTTGTTTCATGCATAAAAATTGCTTTATTATAATTATGCAGGGAGTTTTACAGTGCAATGTAAATAGAGCAGAACAACAGAAGAAGAAAAAGGAAAAAGAGGAAGAAAAAAAGAAAAGATGAAAGAAATAGGAGATAGAAAGAAGATAATGTAGAAAACATTTTCAGTCTCTTCATAGAAAAAATGCTCAATAGTGGTTGTGGATAGCTGAAGAGGCACACCCCCCCAGAGTCCAGCGCCGGGAGACCCAAAGCAAAAAGCGTCCAAAGGGACCCCTAGAGCGAAGGCACCAAGGAGGGGCCAGCCCCGGAAATAGGACCCCCACCAAGGGAGGAGGAGAGACAGCGGCCGAAGAAGCCCCAAAGCCACCGCCATGCTGGCGCCCCGGGGAGCCGCGAGGTCAGGAGTCCGCGGGCTCCGCCGGCAGCCGGCCACTCTGAAGTAGGGCCGGGCTGCCGAAACACCGGCCCCCCACGGCACCGAGCTGAAATGCCCCGGCCCCACAGAGCACCGAAACACGCCCCGCCCCCCGGCACCAAGCCTCGGCGACCGGCTGCAACACCCAACTGCTGACCATTACCACAGAGGAAAGCCCCGCCACAGCAGCCGAGGGACTACGCTTTATCACGCCGTGATTCGGCTGCGCGCGCATGGGCCAAAGCAGCGGCCCCACCGAGAAAGATGCCAGCGGTCGCGAACAGCACACGCGCGGAAACAGCCTAAGGAACAGATAGCGCTTCGTAAAACGACATAAGAAGAAGCGGACTGCAGTCTGTAATGTAGCAGCAAATTTTCTGATGCCAAAGAGAGCCCGACAAATTTTACTTTAAAACGACATGCAGCAGTGTCGGCGATTGTCTTGATGCAAAAAGAGCCAGCTCCCTGAAAGCGTCTTGGCATGAACGCAAGAAGAGCGGACCGGTCAGGTGCAACCCCCCCCCCTATTTTCATTTGTTACCCTTATTGGTTGAAACCAAATGGTGGTAGGTGAGCACTAGGTGTCCTGTTGGATCAGCTTGGAGGGTTCCGCTGAATGTCCTCTATTCACCAAACACATTTGATCAGAAGAGTCCAATACTAATGATGTGTGGACCTAAACCAGAGTGCTACATTCTATAATCTGGCTATCCAGGTTAATTTTCAGCAGGATACAAGAACTCATGATAGTTTAATCATGAATCATGATGGAGTTAGTGGTATGACACAAAGATAAACAGAGGGAAAATAAATGTTGCCCTGGCAATTTTACAAGTTACACAAAGAAAGGGCCTGGGGGGATTTGAACCCTCAGGCTCCCAGATGAAAGTCATGTGCACTGAATAGTCAGCTGAGACATAGAATAGGGATTAAAAATGGGGCAATTTCAAATAATTTTTCACTACTTTTAAAAAGAAACCTAGCTTGTTGGCTTCTAGTACCTGAGTTTAGAATTCTCTCTGACAACAAAAGGTAAGGAGAGACAGCATTATGGACTTAAAATCACTAAATTAGCAAGACATCAAGTGCAAAACGCACAATCAGAAACAACATCAGAACGAGGCAAAGAAGCCAGCCAGCATGACCCTGGAGTTAAGGAAGGCGCCAGCAGAGGAGATTGCGGAAGAGGCGATCGAATAAGCTTGCTGGGCAGAAAAGTGATTAGAAAAACATGAAAATCAAAAAACAAAATAATCCAATACTTTTCGGGTATTATAAAAGCGTTGGATTGAATTGTAACTGGCTAATTTACCAGTGTAGATAGACAGTTGAGACATTGTTTCCTTGGAGGTTCATTTTTTCAAAGGACCGCTGGAGTTTTCTGTAATGGCAGACAGCAGCCTGCTGATGGTGAAGGAAGGAGTTACATCAGCAACAGGAAGTCATCACCCTATAAAATAAAAGAAAATCATAAATGAAATTGAAGTCTGTATTCTGCTATAATGCAGACATATATATACATATATCATAGATCAGACAGCTGCTGCCATAATGAACCAGAGGCCCATCAGATCTCATTTTAATCGCATGGAAGACAAGTCAAAGATAGTATAGTAACACTTTTGGTGAAAGACAAAAAAAATCCGAAAGACCTTTCAGTTAGATTACACATATTTATTTAGAACTTTTGTATAATTGTGATTTTTTATATGACAAACACAGTTCTCCAATACTCTCTCTCTCTCTCTCTCTCTCTATATATATATATATATATATATTACTTTTACAACCGACCATGTAAACATAAATTGTCATGATCTGGCCTGATTCCTCCACCTTGATTGTTTATTTCTTTCACCTGACATGTATAAGAATAACATAATAGGGGAAGATTTAAAATATATAAAAAATACAAATCTGTAAAGTGTTTTAACAATATAAAAATGGAGAATTAATAACCAATATGCAGCTATGGAAATTTTTACAGTAATGGATATTTGAAAATAGCAGCAACATCAGAGATGTGCAGAATGACAGCAGGCAGGTTATTTAACTGACTAAGGTTTCTATCATTACATTTGATTTGATTTGTTCCTGCTCCCGGTGGTTGAAACCTTTATTCACTCTGGATTCTTGTGAGTGTAGTCTTTGTTCACTTTAACTTTTTAAAAATAAATAAATAAACAGTTTTGAAAACCTCGGTATTCATTCTTTTCCTGCTTTGTGTGTCAACTTTCACGGTTGCTAAGCAACAGAGCATACGGTGGTAAAACCCGCCGAAGGGAGGACCTGTTCAAATTCACAGCCAAAACTCTTCCGGCCTCCTTATTTTCAAGGACTTGGAAGGATCCAGTCTAGGTAGACAGCGTCCTTGGAGGATGCAGCCCAGGTTTTCGAACAGAGCCTCTGATTAAGAACAGGGCTGCCCCGCGACTGGCGCTGCTCAGGGATTAGGTCTCACGCATGGCGCGTCGTGCGCAGTGCCCTAGTACCTGTAATTTAATGGTCAATTAAGGTAATTTAAAAAATCAGGACATTTCCTCACTTTCTAAAAAAACCCGGGACGCCTGGGACAGGACGTGAAATACGGATATGTCCAGGAAATCTGAGGACGTTTGGTAACCCTGTCCTGGATCCTGGCGGCCAGTGGAAAGAGGGTTTGTGCAGCAGGGTCGAGGCTCGCCTGCTGCAGTGGCTGCGCTTGCAGCACTGGGTGGCAGTTCTTTTTATATTTTTTTACGTGGCAGTTCTGGTGGCTAAATGGCCAAGAATGCGTGGCTCGTTGTAGCCAGTTCTGCTGATTAGCTTGACAAATGTACGGCATATTACTGGCGCCAGCCACTAAATGAATTTTTCATGTAGGTCTTTATGGCGTTACATTTATGTCATAACCTAACCAGCAGCGAGCAAAATAAACATACTTCGCATGTATGTTAGACTACTTCTGCGCATGGTTTATCTACCGCCGTCGCGAGAAACTGCTGCTTCAAGAGGAGAAAATCTCTCTCCGCGCGCGCCAGCCCCTCCCACGTGCGTGATTGGGATCTCCCTGACACGCGCACAATTTTCTATCCAGCGGCCACGCTCGAAGACGGCTGCCCTCTTGAAAGCGTCTCTGCGCTCGGACAGATTTTCTCCTCGCGCGGAGGAAAAGTGGTTTTGACAGGTTGGGCGGAGACAACTGTAAGCCTCCTCCTGATTGGGCCTTGCAGACACGATCTCACAGGAAGTAGTGTCAGGAAGCATTTGACTGACAGCTCGTCAGTTAAGACAGATTCGGACTTCCGGGATCAATAACTCTCACACGAAACGTTGTTGAAACACAAATGACGCATCTTTCATGTCCTGATAGCACAGACTATGATCTACAAGAATTAAAAAGCGTTATTTTCGAGAAAAACGAGCCGTTCTCCGAGCTGGATGTATTACATTGATCTCTATGCACAGGCAGCGGCCAGGCGAGTGGTTAGGGGCCGTCTGCAAATGGTAAAACAACAGAAAAACATTGCAAATAAAGATCAATAACTCCACTGCCATAAAGTGCAGAGACTACAAAATCACCACACACACCAAGGGGCTCTTGGTGATCGCACTACAACAGCTATTTTTGAAAAAATACACTTTTTTTTTTAGAACATTTTTTAGAATTTTTTTATTGTTATTAACCATTAATATCATCCTATTTTAATCAATAGCTCTGTGATTATACAGTGCAGACTCCAAAATCATCACACACACCAGGTTGATGATTTTGTTGATGGGGTTGCTAGTTCTCTGTGTACTGCCTTAGACAACACAGCTCCTTTGAAAATGAAAACCAAAAAGCTTGCTCCTTGGTGTAATGCAGAGCTGCGCACTTTGAAGCTAAATGCTAGGAAACTGGAGAGAAAATATCACTCCACAGGCCTACGGGAATCCTACCTAGTCTGGAAAAACAGTTTACTGCTGTATAAGAGGACCCTTTGTAAAGCAAGAGCAGCATATTTCTCCTCAAAGATATAACCCGGACTCCTCAAGGTAATCTTCTGAAACTTCCAAACGCAAACTCCTCAGTTACCATCCGGGATCTGGGCGGTATCATCCGTCTCCAGCAGAGTGCGCCGTGGATCCTCCTGAAGCTGAGCCTCCAACACACCTGAGGCGCATCTCGTCATCAGGAGGACCTGCAGTATATAACCGGCCTTCAGACCTTGCCTCAATGCCGCAGTGTTGATCCAGTTTGGTTAGCACCTAAGCCTAGAACCTCCTGAGAATCTCTAGTGATCTCCCTAGTGATCAGTCTCTCTTCTAACTTTCGTTGTCTATGCTTCACAGGAAACCTGTTCCCTTGGAAGCTCTGGATGAGCTTAACCTGCCGAGCCTGCCCTCAGAGCCAAACCTGAAGACTCTCCTCTGGATTCCTCTGCAGCTCTTGGCTAAGAGCTGGAAATCAAAACCCAAGGTCTGCATTCAAGTCAGAAGTAAGACGCTGAAGCGGTTATTGAACTCTGCTGAACAAATCAGTCTCTGGACCCAACAGTTCCTTCCTCAAAGAGAAACCCGGACTCCTCAAGGTAATCTTCTGAAACTTCCAAACGCAAACTCCTCAGTGCCAACGCTAACTGAACTGTCATCCTCACAGACTCCAGTGAACCTGTCCCCGGCCAGAACCAGTTCCAGTTCACATGATTTATGTGCTTGTGTTTTAAATAAACATTGTAAAACTTTCCATCTGTTTCTGTGGTGTTCTGCATATTGGGCTTCTCTGAGAACCAATCATGACAAATCCTAGATTTCTTTTTAATACAGTTGCCAAACTCACCCAGAGCCAGAGCTCTGTTGAACCGTTCCATTCTTTATAAATAAGATTGATCTTATTAAAAATAAGATCATAAGCACTCCCTCTATCTTGCGATTGTATCTGAGGTAGTCATGGAATCTGAAGCGAGTTTAGACTGCTTTGATCCAGTTGAACTTTCTGAGTTAGCAAAACTATTGTCTTCATCTAAGCCTTCAACTTGTATGTTAGATCCAGTTCCAACCAGGTTATTTTAAGGAGGTATTTCCTTTGATCTCCTCCTCCATTTTAGATGTGATTAATCTATCTCTGTTACAGGGATATGTACCTAAAGCTTTTAAGGTTGCTGTAATTAAACCTCTGCTTAAGAAACCGTCTCTTGACCCAGATGACTTGGTTAATTATAGACCTATATCCAATTTTCCTTTCTTATCTAAAATTCTTGAGAAAGTAGTTGCCAAACAAGTTTGCGATCACCTCCACCATAATGAACTTTTTTTTTGAGAGTTTCAGTCTGGCTTTAGAGCTCATCATAGCACTGAAACAGCTCTGGTGAAAGTCACTAATGATATTCTCATGGCCTCAGATAATGGACCTGTATCTGTGCTCGTCCTGTTGGATCTCAGTGCTGCATTTGATACAGTTGATCATAATATTCTTTTAGAAAGACTTTAATATTTTGTTGGAATTAAAGGAACAGCACCAAACTGGTTTAAATCTTATCTATCTGATCAGAATTCAGTTTGTTCATGTTAATGACAGATCTTCCACATGCTCAAAGGTTACCTGTGGAGTGGGTACCACAGGGATCAGTGCTAGGACCAAATTTCTCTTTACTTTATACATGCTCCCAATTGGTAGAGTTATTAGACAGCATGGGATTAATTTCCACTGTTATGCTGATGATACCCAGCTATATCTGTCTATAAATCCAGATGAAGCTAACCCATTACATAGATTACAGGCATGTCTTGAAGACATAAAAACCTGGATGACTCTTAACTTTATCGCTTCTGAATGCAGACAAAACACAAGTTATAGTCTTTGGACCAGAGTCTCTGAAAAGAAGCTCATTAGTCAGTCAGCACATTTTGATGGGATTAAACTGAGTTTCAGATAATAAAATAAAAAATCTTGGTGTTGTTTTTGATCAGGACCTGTCATTTAATTCCCCCATATCAAAGAGGTTTCTAGAATTTCATTCTTTCATCTGAGGAATATTGCAAAAATTAGACTATTGTAATTCTTTACTATCAGGAAGTCCACAAACTGTAGTTAAAGCCTTCAGCTGATCCAAAATGCTGCAGCCAGTGTTCTGATGAAAATGAAAAAGAGATCATATCTCTCCTATCCTCGCTTCTCTTCATTTGGCTTCCTGTTAAATCAAGAATAGAATTTTAAAATCCTCCTTCTCACATATAACTGCCTTAAATAGCCAAGCTCCATCTAATATCAGAGATCTGATTGTTCCTTATGTTCCTAACAGAGCACTTGGAAACCTCTCAATCTTGCAGGTTTACTAGTGGTTCCTAAAATTTCTAAAAGAGAGTAGAATGGGAGGCAGATCTTTGGTTATCCGACACTACCAATGGAACCAACTGCAGTTTTAGTCCATTGAGGCGAACTTCCTGTGCTCTACTTTTTAAGGCTAGGCTTAAAACTTTCCTTTTTGATAAAGCTTTATAGTTAGGGTGGCTCAGATTATCCCTGGGCTATCTCTATAGTTCTGCTGCTATAGGCTTGAGCTGCTGGAGACTTGGGGTTGTTTCATCGTGCGCTGAATTTCTATTTCTATTCTCCCACTTCTGCAGAATCTGTTGGTTCAATCTCTAGCGTCCTGCTCTCTACTTTTTCTCATAGTAGCTTCATCTGGTTCGTTCCTGTTTGGCTGTGACTCCATCCTGAGAGAAATATCAGTTGTGCTGCTGCCATCAATACCCGTTGTTTCTAGATGTTGAGATCAGCCTGTTTTCCAGTGTGTAGTCCTGTTTCTCTGACTGTGACTAACTGGATGTGCTACTCTTCATCCTCTGGACATGGGGAGCTGGCTCGGAGACTCGCCGGGCCTGGCTGTGTGTTTCACTGGACGGGGCGGCCTGTAGACGGGCAATTTCCTTTTACAGCTTCTTTTGTATCTCCTGCTTCTGTCTCCTTGAACCCCCAGTCAACCTCAGCAGATGGTCAGCCACACTGAGTGTGCTGGTTCTGCTTGAGGTTTCTTCCTGCTAAAAGGGAGTTTTTCCTCTCTGCTGTCGCTACATGCATGCTTGGTGTGAGGGATTGCTGTATTTGAGTCAATGAGCGTCGATGCAATCAGCTGGTTTTCCTTAGATAGAAAAATTTTGACCAATCTGACTGGATGATTTTGACTTAGTTTGTAAAGTGCCCTGAGATGAAATGTGTTTTGAATTGGCGCTATATAAATAAACTGAATTGAAAGTCACGATAGTTGGGTACTTCATCCACCACTGATCATCTTGATATGTTTCTCTGTAGCAATCTTTCAATGCAATTTTTGCGGTATTGTTTCAGCTGTTCGTTTTACGTGGGAATGGTGAACCCGTAGCATCATAAAAAAAACACAGAGTCATATTTACACAAAAGCTTTAGTGTATAGACAGGTATAGACATCATGCTTAAAACTTCAATGTATTTCATAAAGAACTCCCATCTGCCTAGCATCTCTGTGTGCTTCATTCACAAAAAGGTGTATTTTTTCCAAACCAGCTGTTGTAGTGTGATCACCAAGAGTCCCTAATGGTTAATAACCATAAAATATTCTAAAAAATAGCTAAAGGTGTCTTTTTCAAAAACAGCTATTGTAGTATGTTCATCTGGAGTCCCTTGGTGTGTGTGGTGATTTTGGAGAGTCTGCACTGTATAATCACAGAGCTATTGATTAAAATAGGATGATATTAAAGCTGGGCAGTGTAATAATTACAGGGATATACGTCAGAAATGTAATATATTATACATAACTATGTAATTTATCATCATCTGAGGCTCAGCCTCCTTATATATTTGTGTTGCCTTAGGGCAGACATCTTTGCGCTACGGCAGCGCAGAGCCAACAAACTAGCAATTGCGAGATCGCCCATTACGCTCGAAAGTAACTACGGCAAGTTGTTTAAGTCTACATGAAATCTATACCCTACACAGACTAATGAAATACTATCTGTAAAATTATCTATGTAAACAAACCTCATCACTTGAGAAGGTAGGTGATGCGGACGACGTGGAAGACATTTTGTCCCGTAACGCTCGCCGTACTGTTGGGGGGAGAAGCGGTGGGGGGGAGATGTTC
>JAGKQL010001234.1:38624-54991 GCA_018398635.1 Cyprinodon brontotheroides
GAAACTTCAAAGTAATAACTCAGGTTAAAGCAGGAAACGGGGGCCGCTGTGGGGGGGCATTTATTTATTTGTTATATTTATTTTGGTCACTTTTCTGGTCACTTTAGTTTATTCTTTGTCAGTATTTAATAACATAACTCAGGTCTCTTAAGTTATTTTTCTTTAAAACAATTCTGTTATGGTTAAAAAAGTTGGTTAAATAAAGATTTAATTTGAAGTCTGTGTTTGTGTTTTTATTAAAATTAAATCATTAGCAATATCATAAAAGTCCAGGCAGAGCTGCACATAAAATATGGTTTCAAATCTTTTCAATAATTATCGATATCGATCAATATGCATTTTTTTTTATCGATAAGCTTTTTTTTATATCGCCCAGCTCTACTGGGCACCCTGATAAAAATGTTCTGGCTACGCCTCTGGTACAGCCATACAGTGGTGTAGTCTACATTATTGTAGTGGGTATACTCTGCTTAGAAATAAGCACACTAGTAAGTGCAATGTAATTGACCATTTTTTTTTATTCTTAAGCATATTTAACATTGCTTAATTTCTCTGTTGCTTACATTTTGAATCAATGAACAAAAAACTGTACTACAGTTGGCTTTGTATTGAAAAGACGTAGAATCTATATAACAGTACAACAAAACATTCTTAAGTATCAAGTACTACATGTAAGAACAGAAGTACTATGCAGGGTAAAACTGTGCCTATAAAATGTTTGCTTTGAGGCTCCTTATGTTTCACTTGTCTTCTTGTTTCTGTTGCAGAGCGGTGGTTTCTTAACCATGTTGTCACATACTTCCTAGGTTCAAGAAGATTAACAGGAGGCCCATTTATACTGATTATCATGAGATGACTTATATTTGACAACAACAGAGAAGATCTTTTATCTGTACAGATATTGTTTATTAAGCTGAATCCTCTTTCACACTCAGCTGTGGTACATGGAATGGTTTGCATGCAAATAATCAGTGGTTTAAGGTTTTCAGGCTCCCTGCTCTATCCTTTCTTTGCCTTGCAGCTTTATTTGCTGTGATCAGTGGGAATGGAAGTAGTTTTAATGTTTTTAAGTGGGAAAGTCCACCTGAAAACTTCATCAGTGCAGTCAGTTCATCCGAATTACCATCCTGCCTTTCCAATAATATTTCTGTTGGAGCCCGGCTCCAGACCCCACATACATACGATTGCACTGTCAGTAGGAATCCCATTTAACAGCAGCCTATGCGCGATTAAGCCTCCCCTTGCCATGAGGCGGATCTACTGGGGTGGCATAGGGTGGAAAATGCCTCCCTAAGCCATGACGCCCTTGCCACCCCTACTGCCACCCCAGTTGAAGCGGTAGAGGTAGGGAGAACTTATAAATTATGGATAATTTGAAATTACGACCGCTAATTTTCAATGTCGGACCACAGTGAATGCAGCCACTGAGATTAGAAGCGAGGCGACTGAGACTGGTAGTTTTGAAAGCGAATGGGGCCGCTGAGGGAGGCAGGGATTCATGCGGGAGAGAGGAGACAGCGGGGATGAAACAGGTAAAAACTTGATTAACTATCTATCGAAATGAAATCATAATGAAAGCACAATGCTGATTTAGAGATGATAAAAATCAGGTTACAGAACAGAGCGTTATTTAACTATGATGTTAGTTAGGCCTGAAACGTCTCAGGCTCATAAAAACATATTTGCGGTCAACTATGACAGAAAAGAGACGATCAAGTTTGGTTGTACTCAAATCCAAAACGCACTAAAGGCGTTGGATCTAGAACCATTTGTGTGGCGTTTTTGCTGAGCAACATGGAAATCAACGCTTTCAGCTGTTATAGGTATGGTAACTTTATGTTATGCTCTCTGGTGAGCCTTTACAGAGCTGCTACATTCTGAGAAAATCTGATATTTCCTTTAATAAAACCAAAAGTGTTAAAAAGTAAAGTTAAAAATGTGATACTGGTTGTAAATCCTGCTTAATATGAGCAGTGTTGTTGTTCTTTTTTGTATATATATAGTATGAAACTATCCAGAAATGACCCGTATGAACCTACTCACAAAATGTTTTGTACTTTTTCAGACTGGAAGCAAAACGTATTTTTATGTTGCTTCTTTTCAGATTTGTGGAGATTTTGCTGTAACATACAGTTCCTGCCTTTTTGTTGAGTTGTTGATACAGCAGCTCTATCTACAGCATATTTACATGCATGAAATGTCCCTTTCATGTTGCCTCAACTGCTGTGTATGTCAAGTTACTGAGGAAAAAAAATGTGGTAAATGTGTGTTCAGAGTAAACAATACATGGATGTCTGGTACCTTGTTTGGGCGCCTTGACCCATTTATTTATTCTGTGTAGTTCTGCTCACTTTATTCCAGCTCAGTCCATAGATCTCTGATGGGAAACTTTTTCTTTCTATAGTTTCTTCTTGTGCAAATGCTGCAAAGCTGCCTCTCTGACAGTCAGTCTCACACATCTGCCACTCAGTAACCTGTGTCTTACCTTAATACCTTTCCTGTCATAATGCCCTACTAGAAGTAGTGTTATCATCCTTCTATCTCCTATTAAAGTGAAATCACATTGTACAATGTATAACCAATATGAACTGTTTCACATGCAAACACCAAACTGTGATACTGTGATTAAAATTAGTGTAAAAAAATGCCATATGTTGCCACCCCTCAAAAATTCCTGCCCCCTCTAGCCACCCCATAAATATTTTCTAGATCGCCCCTGCTTCTCGCGATTTGCTAAGCTGGGGTTTTCATTAACATAATCCAAACTGCAGGCACCAGGATAATAAAAGCAAACATACGCTTTGTCGGAAGGTTTCAGCATTTTCATTTAATTTAATTTAATTTAGGGGTTAATAAACTGTTTCAGGTGAGGGTTCATAGCGCTCTGTGTGATAAGCGATCTGTCTGTCACCCTGCCAGCTCCCAGATCAGCAGCTTCTCTGATTGGTTGATGCGGTGCGTCCAGCAGCAAGTTAAATATTCCATCTCGAGCAGCAGCGTGTTTGCAGCGCGTCGCACGCGCCTGCTGCTGAAAAGCGCTGCGGGACCTTTTGCTGCGCCTTGACGCGAGTCAACCATCGACTTTGCATGTAAACTCACAGTCCCTGCTGCACCTGCTGCGTCCGGTGTGAACGCAGCATTATTGGGCACTTTTAAATGGTTACACGGAAATTCACAAGCTTTTCTAGTGGGTATACGGCGTATACCCGCGTATCACATAGACTACACCACTGCAGCCATATATAAGAGCACAGCCTGATTTCGTTTCACTTTCACCTACACAGAAATAACTCTTCATAAAATCAAGAAAATTATGTGAAACAGTGAACGTCCTCTTTATCAGACTGTTAAACAATCAAAGTATTTTCAGTCTGATCTGACCATTGAGAAATTCTGAAGTGAAGCCAGCCTCCACTTAAAAACGACCATTAAAACCAGATCATTAACTAGGTGAGAAATGTAGGATTATCCTAATAGAGGCAGAGAATTACCACATGTTGAGGGAAATTATCGTACATTGGTTGTAACCAAAATAACTCAATTCTATACTCCCTTTACTATTCAACAATGTCTAACAGCCACTGCTTGTTGCGTCAGCACTAAATGGATTTATCAGCAGCCCAACCAGTATTACCAGTTTCTCTGAAGAGACATAGTACGTAGCTTCTTCTGTTACTTCCCTAGAATATATAGCTATATATATATATATATATATATATATATATATATATATATACATATATATATATATATATATACAAAAATTTTTTAATCTGTCATAGACAGAGACCTCTGATGTTTAACACTGGAATCTGCTGTAGCCACTCTCCCAGTTTGGGGTCACAGCCCCCAGTGCTCAAATTACCACTGGCACCACTGCTGCTCTTACTTTCAACATATTTTCCTAGCTCCTCCTTCAGTCCTTGGTATTTCTCAAGCTTCTCGTGTTCCTTCTTCTTGATGTTGCTGTCACTTGGGGATTGCCACATCTATCACTACTACCCTTCTTCTGCTGTGTTTGACCGATCAACGATGTCCACAGTTGAAGTTGCTCATCTACCTGTTTCGTCAGGTCTGGATCTTGAAGTCCCACAGGATCTTAACTCTCGGTCATTCTCAATTACCTTAGGAGGTGTCTTCCATTTTGGCCTTGGGACTTCCAGCCATACTACTCATGGCAGATGTTTCCTGCACACTATGACAGCTACACCTGGTTATGCTTTATCACACTGTTAAATAGCAACAATAAATTGTGCTGAAGTGAAGCCAGCCTCCACTTAAAAACGACCATTAAAACCAGATCATTAACTAGGTGAGAAATGTAGGATTATCCTAATAGAGGCAGAGAATTACCACATGTTGAGGGACATTATCGTACATTGGTTGTAACCAAAATAACTAAATTCTATACTCACTTTAGTGTTAAACAAAGTCTAACAGTGACTCATTGCTTGTAGCTTCAGCACTAAATGGTTTTATCAGCAGCCCAACCAGTATTACCAGGAAGTATTATCATAAAACCAGCTTTCTCTGACTAACCGTTAGTACTTCCCTCTAGGATGAAGTTAGTCATACACTGTAAGAAAATATCCGATGTTTTTACGGAAAAAAACTGGCAGCTGTGGTTGCCAGAATAATCCCGTAGAAAATACTACAAAACTGTTAACAACATTACGGAACAACTTGTACATTTTACTGGGATTTAATGTACAATAAATGATGACTAAATGTACATTTTGCAGTTATTCAATGTACAATAAGCAGTTTTAGGACGTGAAATTTACAAGTTGTTTTGTAATGTTTACATTTGTACTGTATTTCTAACGGGGTTATTCTGGCAACCACAGCTATAGACCTATAGCAGTATTGGCCTATTGGCGTGCTGTCCTCCAGTGTTTTTTTTTAAATAAAAAAAGCTTTAATGACTTAATCAAACAATTAATAGGATATATGGTATCTAGAAATCATGAAAAATAAAAACAGACCAAATCATAAAACCAGGAAAATGGATGGAATTAAAGACAATAAAAATAGACTGATAAAAAAAACTAATCAGAGGAAGAATCAAGAAGAATGGCTCTGCTATTACAGCTTTCCTGTTTTTAAATTACAGCTGTTCAGTTTATCCTGGTAATTCCACAATGTTAATTCTATTAGTTGTTTCATTTATTTAAAAGAATATTTAATCAAAAGACTTGTTTCATTGCAATTTGTTTAAGCGTCGTTTGGATTAAAAGGGAAAATGAAACTAAAGACTTACTGTTGTGTCGGATAGTAGGAAATTTCTGACATTCTTTGGACTCTGAGGAATTCAGAACTATAATAAGACTTCCTACGAGAAATCAAAACACTTGCACACTATGAAATTAAAGAACTGCATCCCTGTAAAGCCTGAATATATATACATTTATATAAGGAGTCTGTATATATTTCTAGTGTGAATCAATTAATGACATCTTTACATAATTATTTAATAAGTTATTTATTTGTAGTAATATGCAACTCATCCCTCTATTTTTTCTCTTTTACAGAGCCTGTTCTTATGGATCATCTCACTAAAGAGTTGGATATTTGTTTTTCAATTTAATGTGCTTTAGTTAATTAGTCTTTCTGCTTAAACTGCTCTACATTCTCCCTGCCACAGCTACTTTTCATTTCTGTGCATTGACCAGTCAATATGGTGAAGGTTGATTATTTTCTCAAATCTCTTCACAACAATTAAAGTGTGGCAAAACTAATAAATTAAGGTGTGCAGTGACTTGTAAGCTGATAATTGTTTTGCTTTCTGTACTACTACAATACTTTTATAATGTTCCCTCTGATATAAGGTTTCAAACACAGCCTGTCATCTACAGTAACCCCAGTAAATTTATTTTTTTGCAGCCTTTTAAATGTCCACCAATCAGTTTCTATTTTCTGCTTTGTTTGCCGTACACTAACCAAGCACCTGATCATGATTATGGCACTGTTGGCTGGCTTGATTGCTCATTTCATTCAACTGTCTAGCTCTGCCCTGTTCCTCATTACTGCTCATCTGATCCACCTGCTCCTTTGAGCCTGCCTACATCTGTCTGATATGTTTGCCCGGCCTGTCTTCAGACTCCTGTTGGATTCTTCTTTGGACTGAACCTGGATCTGCCTCTTTACTTTGCCCTGTGGATTATCCTACCTTCCTTCGTCCACTCGGATCTGATCTCCTGTCAGTTCTGAAGCCTTGCAGGCTTCCACGTCTGGAACCCTCTGGCAGCGTCCGCTTGGTCTTGTCAGCTGACCGGCTGGAATCATCCTTTTTCTCTGGGCACAGAGTGTACTGTCAAACCAGGTTAGCGACTCATAATAATCCTCCATCGGATTAACTTGATTCCTAACCTGTGTTTCTCTTTGGTAGATGTTCCAGCCTCAGACACCCTAGCCACTGCAGCCACTGCCTCTGCAGATCCTTTCCGTCTTTGTTTGAATAAATGCATTTTAAGTAGTTCACTGTCTTACCTGAATTGTGGGTCCTACGTTCTGAGCTTCAGACACAACGAGATCTGTCCAACTTCCATCCATCCATCCATTTTCTAACACGCTTATCCCGAGTGGGGTCGCGAGGGGTGCTGGTGCCTATCTCCAGCTGTCAATGGGCGAAAGGCGGGGTACACCCTGGACAGGTCGCCAGTCCATCACAGATCTGTCCAACTTACTGTTACTAATTCTTTCCAGACAAAGTATATTTTTTCTCATTTCCACATTTATAGTTGCTTCATCATGATTAACATTTTCATATGATTAGTTTGCCAGGTTTTTACTGTCAATTCAATTAAATTAAATTCAGGTGATTTGTATAGCTCTGATTCAGAACACATTTTCATCTCAAGGCACTTTACAGAGACAATGAAATTCGGGTTCATAAAATGTAGGTTTTTGCAAAAGAAGAACTGAAATACACAATTATGGATACAATTCCTGCAGGAAGGAGAGACAGTTGAACCCCCAGACTCAAACGCACTGTCATGATCTGGCCTGTTTGCTCTCCTTAATTAGTAATTCCTCTCACCTGCCCCTCTTCCTCCCTCCTGCCCTCATTAATAATTAATTCCTCTCACCTGTTTCCTGTGGTTTTATATTCAGTTCAGCCTGAGCATTCAGTGCCAGATCATTGCTTTACATCTTTCTGTCAGTCTTTTCTGTTTGGGGTTTTTATTTGGTTCATGTCCTGGATCCTAGCTGCCCTAGTGGAAAAAGGGTTTTAGATGTTTGTCTGGCCTCGCAGGTAGCCCACTGTTCCTCCCCCCCACAGAGTCCTCTGGGTTTTTGGCTCATTAGGGGAGGTTCAGTTTTTATCCAAAGTAAGGCTGAAACTCCAGGGTGGAGACCAGCTTTAAGTCTGCTTCAAGTTCCTGGTCCTACGTCCCTCCTGTCTCCGCTACCCTCTTCCACTGTGCCTGCCTGTCTGCATATGATCCTGTCTGCTCCTGTATGCGTGACCTACTGGTCATGGCTCCTGGTCCCAGTAAGACTCTGAACCCTCCTGGGAGCCTGTGGATTCATGGAAGACTGGATCCTGCCACCTGCTCTCTGTTCCTGTCTGATCTGGATGCATACTGTTCTGGATCCCTCCCCAGGATCAGCTTCCACCATCACCTCTGGGACTGCAGCAATGAGGGGACATTCTTGGTCTGGTTTAACAGTCCAGGTAAGTGACCAACACAGTTAATCTTCTGTCAGATGATCGTGGTCACTTACCTTTGTTTCTCCCAGAGTGTCTGAGATTGGTCGGTGCCCCCGCCGCCTGCAGTGTCATGTAGAGCCACAGCTCCGCTTTTGTTTTGGTTTTTATTTTAATAAATCTTTTGAACTTTCCTACTGACTGTCTCTCCTGAATACTGGGTCCTTCTCTGTCCTCGGTTCATGACACGCACTGTCTCCCCCTGGACCTCCTCTGCAGAGCGTTTATTAACAGAACATGACACATGGTTACAAACAGAGTATTGTTCTGAAGAACAATTGATCAGTTCATAAAGACAGAATGCTCCATAAGAATGACAAGGCAGGATGGTCTCCTGACTGAATCAGCTTTAGGAGCATCCCCTCGCACAAATGTTTTTTAAGCACACATTATTTTTATAATCATCATTGAATAAACCTAACACAACCCAACTAGACCATATAGTCAAATTGGTTCGAAGCTTTCTATCTATGGAAAACTATCCAATTGCATCTCATTGACTCTTCAGCAATCCCTCATACTAAGCATGTTTGTAGCGACAGTAGAGAGGAAAACTCCCCTTTAACAGGAAGAAACCTCCAGCAGAACCAAGCTCAGTGTGAGCTGGCCATCTGCTAGCGAGGCCGACTGGGGTTCAAGGAAAGGAAGCAGACATAGAAAAAGAAGCATAGATACAAAAGGCAACCAGCTCCCCAGGCGGCCCCGTCCAGGAAACACACAGCCTGGCAGACAAGCTCGAGCCAGCTCCCATGTCAGAGGATGAAGAGAGCACATCCAGTTAGTCACAGTCAGAGAAACAGGACTACACACTGGAAGCAGCAAGCTCCAACATCTAGAAACAAAGGTGTTGATGGCAGCAGCACAGCTGATATTTCTCTCCAGGATGGAGTCACAGCCAAACAAAAACAGACCAGATGAAGCTACTATGATGAGAAAATGCAGAAGGAACATAAAGTTAGAGATTGAACTAGGCCTGTATTATATGGCTAAAAAATAAAATGATTACGATTTTGATCAATTTTAATTGAAGTATTAAAAATTACATGCATGTTTTTTAAAAACAGGCTTACTTTATTCAAAACTATATTGTGCAAAGTAACAAATATTTAGCCAACAATAAAGTATTGTAAGAAAAATTTAAACTTAAATATTCATAACATTAATCTTGTGCAAGTAACACAAATGTTCACCCAACAATAATTGTACTGATTTTTTATCAGAAACAAAGTGTACACCTATATATTAAGTCCTTGTGCAAGCAAAAAGAGCTTAATTTGCTGAAATATCTTATTAATGGTGGTCTATAAACAGCAGCTGTTGAGAGCCACGTTCACGTCGATTTAATGCACAGATAAACTCATATACAGCTGAAGAGTTAGACTGGACCAAAGGTATGTAGAAGTTGCAAATTTCAAAGCAGAGTCCATCTTTTCACAGAGCACTTGCCGTGTTACGGCTCGGTGGGTCATCTTTTTGATTCCATAATTTTAGCATGTGAAGGAAGCCAGGCTTTTCTACTAAGTAAATGGGCACCATGTCCATCCCTATATGAACAGCTACAGCGTTGGTCATCTGCTTCAGCCGCACACTACACTTGTCTTATGGCACCGCTTTAGGAAATGAGGCGGCCAGGGTTTGTGGTCTTTTCTTGTCATGGTTGTCTTTGCGCATGTTACCGATGCTGCAGGAAACACACAGGCAGGCAGATGAGCTCCAAGCCAGTGCTTTGTTAGCGATATAAGGAACAATCAGATCTCTGACAAAAGATGGAGCTTGGCCATTTAAGGCTTTATATGTGAGAAGGAGGATTTAAATTCTATTCTGGATTTAACAGGAAGCCAATGAAGAGAAGCTAGGATAGGAGAGATATGATCTCTCTTTTTCATTTTCATCAGAACTCTGGCTGCAGCATTTTGGATCAGCTGAAGGCTTTAACTACAGTTTGTGGACTTCCTGATAGTAAAGAATTACAATAGTCCAGCCTTGAAGTAACAAATGCATGGACTAGTTTCTCATCCCTCAACAGGAGATTTCTAATTTTTTCAATTTTCCAAAGATGATAGAAGGAAAGTCTTTGATATGGGATTTAAATGACAGGTCCTGATCAAAAATAAAACCATGATTTTTTACTTTATTATCAGAAATCAGTTTGATCCCATCCAAATAAAGTGACTGATTTATCAGTTTCTGTTTTGGTGACCTTGGTCCAAAGGCAATAACTTCCGTTTTGTCTGCATTCAGGGTTAGGGTCCAGGTTTTTTCCTTTTAAATCCAAATTATAATTTTAACCCCCCCCCCTTCTCAGATATAAAGCCCTAAATAACCAAGCTCCATCTTATATCAGAGATCTGATTGTTCCTTTATGCCGTAGAAAATTAAAAAATATCCACTGGACTTGGTTTCCAAGATTTGAAGACGCTTCCGCCACCTCTCCAGGAAGCTTTCTCAATTCAATTGAGTGAACTCTCTTCCGGCAGAATGTTTTTAGAGCATAAACAGTGGTAGTGTATAGAGTTTCTTGAAAGCGCGCGATGCTGCGCGACACGACAGCTACGAAGCCGCAGACCAAACCAGATGAAAGTGCGCGCTTTCAGCTTTCGGCAAAGAACTCCATGCTCTTCCTCAACACTGGAAACTTCGTGACATTTTTCTTCGTTGTTTCTTTGCACAGGTAAGCGGCACATTTCTTCTTCTACGCATTGCATTATAGGCAGAGCAAACGCTTAATCGCACTTTCATCTGGTTTGGTCTGCCGGCTTCCGTATAGCGTGAGACAGCGTGAAGCAGCTTCGCTTTAGGAAATCCTATACACTACTGTTTATGCTCTAAAAACATTCTAAATGACTTCGTTTCGAGTAAATTCTGGATGCTACCCACTCAGGACACTTGGAATACATTGGACGAGCAGTATGGAGGGAATATTGACACGTTTTGTGGACTTTATGGACCTTTCTGTCTCGGGCACCATAGACCTCCATTATTTGAATGCTTCAGCAGACAGCAAGAAGAAGCCTCCCCAGACTCCAGATGCATTTGAGATATCAAAAAGTTCTCCAGAGTGTTGTTCAGCATGGGGGTGAGTAGAAAATGAAGGCTAATCATGTTTTGGGTCTACTATTCCTTTAAGTTTACTCAACTGGTTACCCAGTTATTGATTATTTTGACAAGATTAACTCTTAGTATATGAGTAGAACTGACCCCCACACTCATTCCTTTCAAGAGTGGATTGAATTTACGTCTGACGTAATAATGACGTGCCAGTTCAATGGATAGGTTCATATCAACATGGCAATAACCTAACAAACCAATATAAAAAATACAAAAATTGGATATCCCAAATGAATGGTGGATGAACTAGTCTATGATCGATTGTGGTGAATGTAATCTGTTACAATTTGACATCGTACGACTAGTTGTTTGCAAGGACTACTGTGCACCCGGATGTAGGCAGGCAACAACATTTAGGAGATCATCAACATCAGCCTGCAAACTATGCACAAAAGGTAAGAACGCGGTTGAAGGCTACTTTGTTTATTTATTTGTGTATCGTCTTTATCGTCTTAATTTAATGAGAGCTTTATTTTTTGTAACTATTAAAAACAAGATTTGAATATTCTGCTCTTCTTATGACATCTAGTACACCAGGGCTGTAGCTGCACTTTGGATGGTAAAATGTCATAAGTACCTGGACTTTGGACCCTGTTTATCCCAGACTACCTGCCTGTGAGCCTGACCGCCCCTGAATGTGAGTAGTGGAACCTGCCTAATCTTTGTGGATCTCTGAAAACTGTTAACGAACCTGGACCTTCCCTCTCAGGTCTCCCTGTCTGTTCTGCAGCTGGATCTCTGCCTCACTGTTGCTGAACCCCGACCCCTCTCTATCATGTCTCTGGAAAGTGACATGATCCCTCTGGATCATGTCACTCACGCTTCTCGGCCTCAAACCGGCACTTCATGCCCTGCATCTCCCCAGTCTAATTAGTGACCCAGCTCCTCAACAATCATTATAGCTGCTGCTGGTCGCTACTCTGAGTCTCTGCCTCCAGAGGTTCCAGCCTGAGTGCAAGCAGCGTGCCTTCCGCGTCAGCACCTCCCCTTTTCTTTTCAATAACGCATGTAAACGCCCACTGACCTTTGGTGGTCAAATCTTTGGTCTGATTCAGTGTATTACACAGAAATGAAAAAAATGGAGAAAGTGTTGAGACAGAGAAGCAGTGCTACACAGCTGCAAAGGGAGGGAAGATGTGGAGAGAAGATTGTTGCTAGAATAAATGCGTTGTTTTTATATGAAGTGTACTAAGGCGAAGCGTTTCAACATTTTAAAAGCACACTTGTCTCTGTTGTTCCATTTGTGATCACTAAAATAGGATTTTCAAAATCCCAATCCTAACCAGAGAACTCTAATAACAGATTCCATAATTTACATTTTGCAGCAGAAATTGGGGAATTCCAGAAATAAATAAAAAAAAATAATACTAATTTCATTTTATAAAAACTAAAAATGTTTACTAATTTTAACTGGGCTTTTTTACATTTATCAGCTTGAACAAATATGTATTTATGACACCTGAAATGTATTTCTTTCTGATCAAAATAATACAGATTATGATCGGAAATTCACTTCTAGAAATACAGAATGTTAATTTTAGATGTGAAGAATTCACATTTTGTTTAAACACTTCATTTTGACAACGAATACAAAAGTTTTTTCAGGAAAGTATGAGAAACACCCACAAACTAATAAGTAATCAGTAGCGCTCATAAAAGAAGACATGAATATATAATCTATATGCAGTCTAGGAACCCTCTCTCTATACATATTTCACTTTCAGTGAATTGATGCCCACTCAGTCTTCATTGGACCCTCCTCAAAAGGAGGTGCTATTTATTTTATTTTTTAATACCTAATAGTTTTAGCGGAACTAGTGACTGATTTCCTTCATTTATTTGCTCACACATAACCACAACAGATCAGGACATTAAACAACATGATTAGCTTTAAGCAGGGTGGAGAAATAGGACACTCTTGAGTTTACTGAGGAGAATCTAAACTCGACCAGGTTAGCATTTGGAGAATGTTACTATGGCAAAATAGAAACAGAGGTTCTGTAAATTCTCTTTGTAAAACAGAAAACTCAGCGATTCCTCATTTTCATGTTTAAAGAAGAGTTTTCAGTAAACCTGCTTGGTGAAACAAAGGGTGTTTTGTAGTCATAAGGCCTTTCCTGGGTGGGACCAAATCAGAATGTGTTGTGAAAGATTTACCGAAAGAACTATTCAGAATCTGTGTAACTTTGCTCTTTGTTTTTACATTTCTAAAACAAAAAAACTGTCAGCCAATGAATTTGGATCTGAACATGAAAGTGAAGGAGAAAAGTGAGCTCTGTGAACCTGCTTTCTGTGCTTCTATGAATCTTATTCTCCTCTATTAATGAGGAGAAAAATGCTGCTCTTGAAGGGTCCTCTTATACAGCAATAAACTATTTTTCCAGACTAGGTAGGATCCCTGTAGGTATGTAGAGTGCCATTTTCATCCAGTTTCCTAGCATTTTGCTTTATAGTGCACAGCTCTACATTAAACCAAGGAGCCAGCTTTCTATTTTTAACTTATTTATTACTTATCTATTTAATTTTTTTCTTTTTCAAAGGGGCAGCATTGTCTAAGGCAGTACGCAGAGAACTAGCAACCCCATCAACACAATCATCAACCTGTGAAGGGAATAAGCTATGCTTTTGCACTCTGCAGCACTGCTCAGCAACACAGAGGAGAGAGAAAGTAAAACAGATTCTTTTACAATTTATAACTGCACTATCTGATAAAGATCTACTAAAAAGAGAAACCTCTTTGGGGAGGAGAACTCTGTTAAAGTAATCCTGAAGGTTATTAGAAACTGGTCAGAGAGGACAGGGATGGGTGAGGAAATACTCCTTTATTTCTTCACATTCTATGCCATATGTCAGCACAAGATGATAATGTGTGGGACTATTCCCATTTTGAACAAAGCCAATAGTGTCTAAGATAGCATTAAAGGCTGCTCTTAAGCTATCGCCTTCAATGTCAGTATTGATGTTAAAATCTCCCACTATGATGACCCTGTCAGTATTTAATACCAGAAATGAACTCTGAATTTGCATGAGGGAAATTCACGGTTCAGTGTTCAAAAGGGTTGTAATTATTAACTGCCTTTGGAGTTATCAGTAAGTCAGACTGAAAGATTGTTGCTACGCTTCCTCCTTGCCTAGAACTACTTGGTATGTAAAAAATTTAAATAACTAGAAGCAGTTTCCTCATTTATGCTCACATAATCCTCTTGCTGCAGCCAAGTTTCTGTAAGAAAGGCAACATAAGTCAATGTGATTTTTTTACAAATCAAGTCTTTCACTAGCAGACTTTTAGAGGAAACAGTCAATATTTAATCATTTTAACTTTTTTCCCCAGCTGGATTTATTTTTATTTTTATCAGAATAGCATGATTTTTCTCCTTTAGCATTGCTTTAGGATTGCTGCATCCAAGTTTCTGTAAGGCAACATAAATCAATATGATTATCACAAATCAAGTCATGAACTAGCAGACTTTTTTCCCAATTCAAGTTATTCATATTTTTATTAGATTACCAAGATTTACTCCTTTGGGATTATTTTCTAATTTAATTGATTTTGGTCATGGGCAAGACACCGTCTTGATTGAGTAATGAGTGGGTAACAGTAGGGAAGCTGCAGACAGGTGTGTTATTCTGCCTCTTGGTCTGTTGATCAGTTTTGGATGACAAATACATTTTTGGATATTCAGCTATAATCTAAATTTTGCTAACTTTGCAGTCTAACTTCCTTTGTTCTTCACATTACTTCTGTGTTTTTTTTCCCCCCATTCACTCATGTCTTATCTGCCTTGGTTAAATTTGAGTATAGTGGCGGCAGTATGTACAGCCGATTTCAGTGGGGGAGGATTTTGTCATATGGTCAAACAGACCACATTAAACACTACACATATTTCTCTACCTCTTTGCTTTTTTCTTTCATTATCTTCTTCTCTTCACTTTCTTTTACCCAACTCTATGGTTATTTGAGGTTTTATGTCACCCTCCACAGTATCTTCAACTTATTTGAAGCCACTTTTTTCAGAAAGAGAGAGTACTTTTAGATTGGTGTGTTTCTTTAGTGTCCATCAGCTGTCTGATCTCAGCAGAAGGCCGCTCACGCTGAACCTGGTTCTGTTCGAGGTTCTATCCTGCTAAAAGGGATTTGTTTCCATTGTTGCTGCTTGCATGTCCGGTGTGGGAGATTGCCTAAGAGTCAATAAGAACGTGCAATCGAATGTTCTCTGAGGCTACATGTAAGTGGGCATTGTAGCTTGTTACAGTGCTACAAGGTGAACATTTTGGTTAAAACGTGCAGCAAATTGTTACTGTAATCAAGATTTCAGGACATTCCCTGGAACTACACCTGGTCCTGATTCTTTGCTGGTGTAAATCAAAGGGTAGGGTGGCAGTGTCTGATGCAGTTGGATGGTGGGGGAGTAATCATGTTCTGGTAGTGTCAGCTGTATGGCCTCTCCTGGTCTGTTGGCCCCTTTAAAGAGAAAGGGGAAAAAACTGTTTGGGAAAGTGGGAATTGTGTTCCCTAAAACTGGCCTGCCTGTTTTTTGTGCTTTAGTTTGGCAGTGTTGTTGCCTTTGTGTAGGTCAAACATGGCTTCCTGTTTACCTCCCAATTTCTTGACTATAATGCTGAATCCCCTGGCATTGAATAGTGATCTGATTTTGTTGGAGAATATTCTCACCCGTTTACTAGTTTTAAATTGTCCATTGGGCATGGGCTGGTTCTCAGATTTCACAGCATACCCAGGCATGAAAAGGTCAAAACCCCCAAAAGGTTTCCATCATATTGCTCCTTTTCGTTTGTTGCACCCCGCCCAGCTGCTAGCCTCTACAGGTTGTGTAAGGGCTAAAGGAAGAGGAGCCCCAAACATTTCCCCTTTTTCTTTTTGGATCTCTCAAACAAGGCACAGCACATTTACCACTGTGCTATACTGACTTCAGCTCCCACCAGAAGATTTATGGCAATGGCTTGGAGGAAAATGGCTGCCCTATGTACAAAACGTGATTTCAGACAGTTGAAGCCGCATCTGTGGGAGCTTCACCTTACCTTTGACTTTAGTTCTTAGTAAAACAAATAGGAACATGTCACTGAGGCAGACATTTTTGTGATTATGCTTGTCTCAAGTTCTCAACCAGTTTTTAGAGCTATGGATTTTTTGGATTTTCATGTCTTCCTAGCTGTAGCTGCTCTTTTGTTAACGTGTTGGTTTTTGTCATTTCTTCTGCTTCTGTGAGCATGTAATTATTAATTAATAACACTTTATGTTACACAAGATTTCAGTATCTGAAACACTAAATCTGAAAAACAAACGTTACACAGTATACACTGATTTATCCTTGGTATTATTGCAGTGGAAACTCAGGCCTAATCCCAATGTTCACCCTATTAGCCCTCAGCCACTACCAACACACTCTTGAATTGAAGACACAATAGTTAGGGGATATTATTTAACCTAGGAATTGGGACACCCCTCGCTGCATAGTTGACTGTCACGTACATAAATGACTGTTTTTTTAGGTATGCAAATAAATAGGATACGTCTCACCATAAAAGAGGA
>JAGKQL010001234.1:73990-88393 GCA_018398635.1 Cyprinodon brontotheroides
TCACTTACCAACATGGGAAGAGTCCAGAATCTTGGAAATAGCTTCAGCAGCTGTGTAGAATTTTCGTCTCCTAGAATCATCCGCCATTTTGAAAAACTTCTAAAATTGCCTAAGTCAATTTGTCTGGTGACTTAAGCAAAAATAAAACTGCCTAAGTCACACTCTTGACATAGGCAATTATACAAAAGGGGTAGAATGGCATGATCTGTTTAATTGAGGATGTAGGCAATTTTACCAGAGGTGGCCAGCATCATGAAGAGATGATTTAGGCAAAAAAATCATTTTTGAAAAAAAATGACTTAGGCAATTATTTTAAGAAGGTGACGATATGTAGCTCTCAGATTTAGTTCTTTACATTAGTGTAGAACCGATTAGGTGAAGTGGCATAGTTCTGTTAGGTTTATTATTTATACATCAGGTGCACTGTTAATTTGTTTGTCAGATTAGACAGAGCAGAAGGCCTTCCTTCACATTGTGGATGTCGCGGTGTGTACGGAGGTCATCTAATCAAGACAGCCTTCGTGTCTCTAAGAGTACACAGAATATGGGCACATCTTGGAGCCGGTCTGATAGGAGAGCTGCTGTATCTGTAACCCTGAGACAGAGAGGCAACCTGCATGGAATTCAAGACATGGATGGCGTGTCAGTTTCTGATACGGACAGCTAAGCATCCACATGATGCGACACAGACTCAGAAGGTATAAGAAGCATGTGATGACGTTGTTCGGGGCTCAAACTTTGCCGGACGCTTGCGGACGTGATTTTTGAGACCACAGCTGTGCATAGCTCTAAGCATTTTTCTCTGTCCTGTAACGACCTGATCTAGAATAAACTCTGTTACTTTTTTACTCCTGTTTTTATAGTCCTTTTTTATATGGTTTTAACGAGTTTGAGTTAAGAGTAGTAAATAACTTGCTCCCAGGAAAAGAACCGTTGTGAGGAGGCCCCGAGGCGTTACAGCCTTTACTTTGAAGGGGACAAATCCTTCTCACTTTAACAGTTCCCACCTATTAATGTTTTAGTTTTAGCCAATTAGGGTAGCAAATAATATGGGCAGAGGCCATGAGAAACCATAACCACTTGCACAAAGTCTTGCTGTTCCTCTTCAAAAGATTTAACCATGGATTTCAACAAAACAGATGTGATAGCAGCACCTACGCTTATGTCCTCTAACCTGCCATTTTTATTCTGGTGTGGCTGTGGGGTTGACAGATCTTGCTTTAAACCAAAATACTGCTACATAATAGGCCGAACTGTTATTGCGTCAGTATCTAATGGTTGAAGTGGGAGCAGTGCAAGATGGATTTTCATGTGTTTGTTAATGCACAGATATTGCAAGAGTTCAGCTTGCAGGCAAGGGTAGTTGAAAAAGCTGAAACTGTAAACTACATGCAAATAAAATCTTGAAATGAAGTCATAGTTTAAAACCTTTTCTTAATTTGTATAAAACTGTTTTTGCTCTTCACAGATAATCCTAATGAGAGCCTTTGTGGTCCATACAATCACATGTCACCAAACAGAGTACAGGATAGGAAATGAATGCTGTCCGATGTGCCCGCCTGGTAGGTTCCATTTAATGTTTATTCACTATTTATTCTGAGGTAGGTTGTTTACACTACATCACATTACTGTGAACTCTGCTGTATATATATGCATGCATTATATTCCTTGAGAGTATTTACTGTTTTAAAATTATTTTTCAGGTCAATAATTAGCACTTGGCGTATGTCGAGCCTTAGTGTCGGCTGATCTTCTAAAAAAAATCTCTAATAAGTTTCTAAATGAGTCATTTGACACAAAGATCTCAATGTCTCAGTTTCAATGAAAAGGCAAACACAGTGGTATGAAAGAGACTTCAAAGCATTGCTGAGTGCGTAAATGTGCAAGTTACACATCAGTATCCTAATGCTAGATCTTGGACTCTTGGTAGGCACAACCACGGAGACAGAAACAGGTTTTAAAAGCGTATTTTCTTTTATATGGAAAAGAGTAGAGAGGAATCTGGAAACAAGTGCGGACGCCAGAACTGAGAGGGGCACTGGGAGGGAGCGCAAATTGTTAAAGGTATAGTTGGGGATGCATTTATAACACATAACAGTGGTTTATTCTCCTAACCCAGTGCTGTCCAGCCCTGACATGTTATGAACATAATTCACAAAGTCGAACAATAAAATGGCCGTGCCCACTAAGCATAGTGGATGTCTTCCTCCAAAGTTGTACCGATATCTTTAAGGGTGAAGAGGCACATTCCTCTTCACTGACAACATCTTGTCAGACGGGGATAGGTGGCAGAGCGGACATCGATGTTAGGCTTAACTGTTACAGAGTACCATTGCTAACATTACCCGAAATGTTGGCTAATTTTTATTCATGAGGACATTTGTTCTTAGGCAATGAAATTGTTGTTTGGCTAGCTTGGTTCACATTACAGATTCTTTGTTAATCCTAAATGTAAACCATTCAAAGAAAACTTATAAACTTTAATATGTGAGCAGTGTCACTACCCGATCAGTCACCGAGGCACAATCATTCCTGCGCCTGCGTGAACAGATATACATCAATAAATACTGTAATTATGGTAATAAAATTACTATTATTATACTATTATTTATATCTTTGTTTTATGACTTTTGTAAGAGAATTTTGATGCTTTTTAAGTTTTCTTCGTTAAACTGTTTCTCTGATGTCATCATAGGACATGCTCAGAGCAGTCCGGCAAAATATGTTTAACCATGTTTATCTGCATTTTAGTTGTTTCATTCTTTAGATTACGCACTATATACCATAAGGTTACACTGAAACGAAAACATCAAACTAAAAAAGATTTTATGTTTAAATCCAAAGCCGAAAAAAGTTTACCACCGGAAGTAGCGTAGGATCCATTTCCGGTGTAGATCCTGCAGAGACAAGTAATAAAACAGAAAGGATTTTAAGGCATTTATTTTCTCAGGAAAGATATTATTAACCTTTAACACATTATATTTTTAGTACGGTTTCTATTTTTGGGGAGGGAAAAAAACTCATTTAGGTCTTTTTAAGTAAAACCGAGGGTGACCTGGATGTCTATCTGGATGCACAAATGAGCTGATGGTGCATGTGCAGAATGGATCGTGCTTCTTGGACGGATCGGGTAGTGACACGCAGTATTAACCTCAGCATAACTCGCCCTTCTCTGCCTCTGATTGGCTCACTGGTCGTCATGCCTACAGTTAACCAATGTTATCAGTAAAGGCAGTGAATACTGGCCAATTAGAAGCAGAGTAGCCCAGGTGATGGCTTCACTGTCCTAGGGAAAAATGGAAAAATTTGGCTCAGAGATTTTGCTTAATATTGCGAATCATGAGGGATTTAGAAGTTGGTTTATGCAATGCTGATTGAAAAATAAGTGGGTGTATATACCGTATACCCACATATACCCTGGACTACACCACTGTGTTTATGTGTGGTGTTTCAGAGAGTATTAACGGTTGCTTTTCTCTTTGAAAATGGCTGAGGGTCGTAAGAGAAAAAGTGTCTACTAAGTGAATAAGAAAAAGAGAAAGGCCTCAGAAAGAGAGAAACAAGACCAGAGTCTTTTTGAGAGATTCTTTCACAAGTTGGGCGTACACTGAAAGCACAGGTTGGGCTTCCCACTGATGCCTATGTTGCAAAGTTTCTATTCGACAGGTAAAGTTTGGAATGCTATTTGGAGAAATCCATTTCACATCACTACTAAAACGCAGAGGAATGTGATTGTGAGAGCTCGCGCACATTTTTAATAGGCGTACCCTTTTGGGGAGCAGGTACAGGTTTGTGCATGTCAATTTTCTTTTAAAGAGGCATTGTGAAAAATCAGGAAAAATCCTCCACCATACCTTTAAGTGGAGAAAGATGGAGGGATGGAGAGTTGCCTTAAGCCAGTTTACGGCTCTGTTCGAAAACCTAGGACGTGTCCTCCAAGGACTCCGGCTGCACCTAGACTGGATCCTTTAAGTCCTTGAAAATAAGGAGACCAGAAGAGGTTAGGCTGTGAATTTGACCAGGTCTACCCTTCTGCGGGTTTTACCGCCAGTATGTTCTGTTGCTTAGCAACCGTGAATGTTGACACACAAAAGCAGGAAAAGAATGAATACAGAAGTTTTCAAACTGTTTATTTATTTTATGTTTTTTGTGAAGGTGAACAAAGACTACACTCACAAGAATCCAGAGTGGAATAAAGATTCCAACCACCGAGAGCAGGAACAAATACAAAATCGTATAATAGTAGTAGAAACCTTAGTCAGTTAAATAACCTGCTGCGTAGACTGCGCATCTATGATGTTACTGCTATTCGAATATCCATGCACAGCTAAAAATGTCCATAGCTGCATATTGGTTATTTATTCTCCAGTTTTATATTGTTAAAACACTACAGAATTGTTGTTGGGGATCCTCTGACTTGCCATGAGGCGGGGATACTTTTGCCTTCTACCACTTAGGGTTGGAGTTACTGTGTGGGGTCATTTGGAGATTACCCTCTGTCTCAAGCAGAGTGCGCTGTGTGGGTCTTCTGGAGCTGGAACCTTTCCTGCACACCTGTTCCTCTTTTATCAGAAGACCTCAGTATTTACGCTGCCTTGTCAGACCTTGATTCCACGCCGCGGTGTTGATCTTGGAATCCTATAGCCCGTAAAGCTCTGGACGAGCTTAACCACCTGTCTCCTCGTGAAAAGCTCTGGACGAGCTTAGCCTCCTGTCTCCTTATTGAAACTCTGGGCGAGAGCTTAGCCTCCTGTCTCTTCGGAGAAAGCTCTGGATGAGCTTAACCCCTAATCTTTGGCTCTGGATGAGCTTAACCACACCTCTCATTGAAAGCTCTGGATGGGCCGCGCCACCTGTCTCCTCATTGAAGCTCTGGATGGGCTTGTACTCTCATGCACAGGTAAGCTCTGGGATGACTTAAACACCTGTCTCACAAGTGGCTCTGGATGAGCTTAACCCCCTATTTCCCTTGTGAAGCTCTGGAAGAACTGTCTCTCCTGGCAACCTGTCTCTGGCCTGCAGCTCTGGGAGAGTTGCATCATAGGAAGCAGGAGTCCCAAGCCTGGCGGCTCTGGGAAAGCTAACCTGCTAATCTGCCCTGGTGGGGCTAGCCAAGAATTCACAAGTGGATGCTACAGCTGACTCCCACGGACTTTCCTAGGGTTCCCATGTGGATTATCCCCTGTTGTTCTCTGCGTCGAGCTGGAAGCTCAGATCCTTGCTAACCTAGCTAAGCATACAGCTAGAGGCTTAGCCCCTCATGATCTAAGTTATCCAGCCATTCCCAGGTTCCTGCACAGACCCAGTGAATCAGCCTCAAGCTGTAAATTATCCATGTGCTTGTGCCGTTTAAAAAACTCTTTGGACTTTTACCAGTGCCTCTGTGTTGTGATTCTGCATCTTGGGCTTTTACTCTAAAGAGAACCCATCATCCTGGTATTGTTTTATAATATTTTAACTCTTAAGCTATTATGCTTACAATTCTTATACATTTATGCAAGGTCCATTTTGTGTGACCATTTTCAAGCATCACTTTCTGCTGCTGTAAATGTGTACTTACATTGTAGGGACAATAAAGAGATTTTCATTATTCTATAAAAGGGGTAGAAAGATATAAGTAAATCAAGCACAATGTATCTATAAAAATATATCTGCAAAATCTCTAATATTCAACAACAAAAATGCCTTAGTTAAGCATTATTGTGCAAAACAGCAATAAAAGATAAAAATCCTATCAGATTTATAGTTCCCACACCTACTTGAATATAATTAGAATCTGTCCTTTTAATTCAACTGACGCCATTTAATCAGTAACGGGTCAAGAGCACTTTTAGATAAATACTACCGCCACATATCTGACTCAATAACCATTAAAACAGCTATTTTCTAATCTCAGCCGGAACTATTAAATGACTTGTATTATATTGAAGCTGAGCTGGTACCACCACTGTTGAGGCGCCAAGTAACATTTCACTCTAATCACAGCTTGCTTGGTCTCGCAATGAATCCTGGCATATCCAAGAATCCTGGGGATACATCGAACCCGTCCTTCAAATCGGGCAAAAAGAAGGGCGCATTTTAAGGCCGCGCATAGCGGGGACTCTTTGGACGACCGGACCTGTGCGCGCTATGAAAATATGTCGGCCTTCGAATCCGGTCTTCTAAGGATCTCGTCCTAGGTTTTGAACAGAGCCGGGAGAAGTCCATTGAACCTGGAGAGAAAGCTGTCAGCTGGTTGGAAGCAGATGTTGGGGGTTGAGATTCGAGACATTTGTGTTTTAGGATGTTTAGAGATGAAGTAGGTGCTCCTTCGCAGGAGCAGGAACATGTACAGAAGAGTAGATTGAGGAGAACCAACAGCAGACACAAAAACTCAAAACTGAGCTTTTTGCTAAGTTTGCTTCTTACCACTCTGGATACAAACAACATCTGACATCTACCTAAGGGAACTTCCTCTTTTTAAAGGTCACCACTGAATGTCAGTTAAACCTGAAGTTATCCCGCTAACCCAGTAATCCTGCTTCTTGGTATAGGCCTCTGCATTTAATGTTGAATGTTTCTTTTTCCTTGACATTATTTTATGTCTGCAGTTTTGTGATATTTATATATAAAGGCAGTTATATATGTATAACTGTTTTCAATATGTTAAATTAAACCTGTTGCAGGTTTCTCATATGTCCTTTTGACTGAGCATGTTGTTTTTTGTATGTTCTGTCTAAAATAGGTAGCCTAGTAAACCAGCCCCACCCGCCAGCCGCCAAAATCCTTTTTGCCTGCGGGTGGTCTAGCCTCGAACAATGCCCCTGACCCCTAGAACTGGCGGTATGTAGAGCCAATCGGGCTTTCAACGACGGGATGATGTTTTGAATTCTCTGGATGCAAAAGCGGGTGGGGGTTTGAGGGCGGTACAAACAAAGCTGTGCGAAGCTGGAGAAAGCACAGCAAGGAAGATGCTTAACAATCTGTTGAAACATTTCTCATTTGAATCTCAGCTTTGGAATCAGTTTTGGAAGGGATTAGACTTGGGATTTACGTTGAAGCACGTGGAGCAGAGATGAGGCTCTACGCTCATTCATTTTTTAAGAAGTATGTATTCACAGGGGTTTTACTGACGAAGGCTGTTTGGTTTGTATAGCTGAATGATCTTGATCTAGGATTTTTCTTGAATCTCAACTGCATCCAAACTGTTTTGTGTTTGTTCAGGAACAGCCTCCACAGACACAGACAAGCTCTGACTGACATCGCTGGAACATTTTCTAATGGATCAATGTCTCCAGTCTCCTGTCAGCCACACACACAGTAAGCTAGTCTTTTTGGGAAACACCTTAACATGACAGGCAGGATGTTCAGCAGAAAGCTATTAACTCCTGGATGCATGCTTCCTCTGTTACTGCAGATGTGAAGAACAAAACCCTTCAGCTGATAAAAAGCAGGAAATACTTCAACTGACTGCTGAATGGTGGAGAAAAGGAAACATTTTCCGCCAGGAATAGGGATCGGTGTGGTGATGGTTTTTTAGTTCTGGCAGCTTTATTGAAAATTGTTGTTGTTTATCTCTGGAAATATCAAAGTCAAAGAGCTTAGGTCAACAAGCAAAGCTTCAATAGTGAAATATTTGTGTGTTTTAATGTTTTAATAGCAATATTAACAATTTTTCTAAATGGTGATATTTTCGTAAGCATAAAAACAAAAATCCCAAAGGGTATGTAGGTTTATTAACTGAACAGATGTTGATAGAAATTATTCTACTTTATTTGAAGCGAAATTACCGACTTTTCTTCTTACATGTAATAGTGGATCCAAAACAAAAGTAGTTCGAGAAATCAATACATTTCCTGAACTCCCCAACCAGGGTAAGATAGTAAGAACGCTGCCTCTTTACACATTTGATTACATTATGGGATAGATTGTTTTTCCTGTCAGTCAGTATCTGGAAGGCTTGATTGATTTTCTCTGAAGGAAAAATAAAATAAACTGATGTAATAATTAAAGTGACTGTGAGCTGCTGGGTGTCTCCATCTTACCTTGATTTATTAACTTCTCTCATTTTCTCTGTCCCAGTGAACTGAAGACTAGGGACCAAAACCATTGGCTGAACATCTCGGTTACTGTAGATTTAAATGAGTCTTCATAAGTTCTGGATCAAAACCCAAGTTTTTGATATTCTTATATTTTTCTGATTCTACAGTGATCAGAAAGAATCGACTGAAACTTTCTGCTCCTCCAGAGTCACTGATCCTCGGCCACACATCCTTAACCCTTTTGTTAGAAATGTGTTTAAACATTATTTTAAATGAATATGAACTCGTTTTGATATCAGAGGGCAGATATTTTTATAATCAATGTTATAAAATTATCTAAAGTACATATTTTTTTAAAACATTTATAGCCTGGTACATTTATTTCCGAAGCTCTGTGATTTGAAAACCAGAATGGATTACTGGAGGAAACCTTCAGTAAAATCAATAACTTCATATGTAATGAAACTGTCTTTTTGTTCAGTTTTCAGACTGATCAGAATCTCATCAGTAATTTTAATAATCAGCTCTAAAATCAGGATCTTAAGCCTCACTGCTTTCATCCTACATGTTCTGCTTCACTAGAAGCAGTAGAAATAGTCCTTCTAATGTTTTCTCTGGAGTTTTTAAGATATTGACTGCCTTTGTACAGATTTCTATACACGCACCTGGAAAACTATAAATAATGTTTCTCTAGTTGTTGTTTTTATTAATAAACACATGGTTAGATTAGGCCCAGTTTGCACAGAACAAATGTCATTATTTTCTAATATTCGCATTATTTTGTTTCAAACAACGTGTCACAAACACAGATCCAAGTTCATTGGCCCAATGTCTGTAGATTTAAAGAGGAAAACACCAAAGGATATAGAAACACAGGCAGGTTACTGGGACCTGATCTAGGCAAAAAGGGGGGTTTGGTTGCCATCTTCTCTGCTTTTCACAATCAATGGTTTTTTTTGTTTGTTTTTTTTAAACCAAGCAAATGTCTAAGGAGACAGATATACTGTGGTAGAAGAATGGGGACTCATAGAAAATGTATCATCATCATCTTTATTTAAAACAGCTACAGCTGAAAGTGCTGAACATAGCTAGAAATAATAAAACAATAAAAAAATAAAATACAGCATTAAAATATAAAATAAGGCAATAATAAGAATTTCTTTAAGCTCAATAAACAATTTCACAACAATTAAGTCCTAGCAGTTTTAAAATCCAGCGAATAAAAGTAATTCTTGAGCCGTGTTTTAAAATTCAGCAGGAAAGGAGCCTCCCTAATGTGCAGCGGGAGGCTATTGGATAAATGAGGAGCAATGATAGAGAAGGCTGTCGCCCTTCTAAGGTTGTTTTAACATAAAAAAATAGGATGTCTGCTTAATTTCCAAAGAGGAACTGATGTGACGTGTTTAATAATTCCTTGTTTTTCTGGCTCAGTTCTTGTAAATCTAGAGGACAGCAGTATTTGACATTGGTGATCTAATCAGGAAGCTGCTTGAAAAGAAATCGCATTACTAATGAAAACCCCAGAGAACAAAACTTCATCCTGCTGCTGCTTTTTAATCGAAGAATTTTATCAGATGTTTTTTCACGAGGCATCTCCTGACATCCCAGAGAGCTGCTCAATTCTCTGTTTGATAGATCAAATCTAGAAGTTTGAATCTTATCTGTTATTTGTTTTTTCTGAATATAATCTAGAGTGTTCAGGGTAACTATCAGCACAGCTGATTGTATGGAATCATTAACTTTGCATGATTCACTTGAACCAGTTTCTAAATGCCCTTGGTAAAAGACTGAAATGAATCTTATGCTTCATCATTCCTAATATTTTTCTAAAGGTTTTGTGAATCATCAAGACACATCTAGAAAAACTGTGACAGACAGTTATGTTCCTTATAAGCAGAATCCTCTCATGGAGGCCCTTTCCGTCTAATTAGTGCTGAACGATGAACTCTGACCTTAGCTCACTAGTGTTCCTGCAGGGCTGTTCATGCGGTTTTGGGTTTTATTTGTGGATAAACTGTCTAACTGGAGTTCCTTAAGGTTCTACAGCTTTAGAAGTAGCTTCTTAACATTTTTCATGCTGATCAATCTCAGTTGTTTGTTTCTTAGTAGTTTCTAAATTCAGTGATGGGCAGTAGCGCCGCTACATGTAGCGAAAGCTATTAGTTTAACTACATTTTCCAGTAGCTCAAAGTGACATGGGTAGCATCGCAAGCTTTTATTTATCAAGTAACTTTCCTGTAGCGGCGTCAATTGTTGTTTTGATCAAGTAGCGGCGTGAAGGCCCACAAACGCCACAAAATCCAGGGCATAACTCTAAATAAAATAGAAACCAGGTTTTCTATTTCTAAAAGTAACAACAATCAGCCACAAAACTACTGTAAATAGTAGTTTCAGCTGACGCTCTTATAAGTGGCTGGTAGCAGCAGGCAAGTAGTGAAGGGTTAAACAAGCGCCTTTCCGGGGCGCTGTGCGTTCTATTGGCTGGGTGAGCTGGGTTTGCTAGGCTTAAGCGACGATCCAACTGCAGTCTGAGAGAGAGAGCAAAACAAATCCGGGCAAGCAGAAGTCTACGGGTTTGCCTATGCAGCTATTATCTGAGACTCACAAAACAGAGCGCGAAGTTTGTGCTCAAGAGAAGCAAGCCGAGGCAAGCAGAGGAGAGAAAAAATATCTGTGCAAGAAGCATTAAATCTGAGAGAGAAGAAACAAAGATTTGAGAGAGAGAAGAGAAAAGATTTGAGAGAGAGCGCATGTTTTGAAAGTGTGCAGCATTATAAGTTTTGAGAGCACGTGAAGATGAAATTCTTTTCTCTAATTGAAGTTATGTGCTCTTGCATTATGGCAGATGAATACTCCCCATATCTATGTGCCACTCAAGATACTGGCTTCCTAGTATTGTTGCAGTAGTGAAACTTAGATATTGTATTTTCTTTTGCCTAGTTTACCTGACAGGATAAATTTTACATAAATCTGTTTTTAGGCTGTGCACAGATAACATTTTTTATGGAGGAACAACATCTCCACCGTATATAAAATGAACATGCACATGCAAAATTTTAAATGCTCAATAAACCAAATAAATAAAGCATTTAATTATTGCAAAAAAATACAATGAATAAATATGTAGGTAGAAATTAAATTATATGGTGAGACATATGTATATATATATATATGTATCTCTTAATTAACTTCTTTATTTTTTCACCTACTTTTTGTAAACAGTTTTGTTTTGTTACTTGAATCAACTTCTGTTTAATTCGAGGCCTTTGTAGGGGTCCTTCGTTTTCCCTCTAGAGATGTCCATTGGAATGCAACTCACAGCCATTACAAGCCCATGTGTAGGAACACTACACAGTAACTTTTAATTTGGTTCTAATAACCAGCAATTTGTTTACCCCAGTTTGTCTACTAGTAATTACTTTGGATTTTTTTATTTTTAATATGCGGATCATAAAAGCAATGTTTACACTGTAAGTTTTACGTCATTGGCTGATCTTTTAATAAATATTTTAACCAGTGTATCAGACTCATTTTGAATTGACATTAAAGGGTTGTTTAGCGTTCTGAAGAGTACAGCTTCACAGTGTAGTTAAGCTACTTTTTTAACACATTAGTAACTATAATTCTTTTAGATTGAGAGGTAGCTTTTGTGTGTGAAGCTTAATTCTATTAAGCTGAGTAGTAACTGATGTTAAGCTTAGCTTCACTACAATGGACAAGTAGCTTGCCCAACACTGTCTAAATTTCCTTGGTTCCTAACATGCTGTCTGGATTTGGAGGATCAATTAGTCTACTTTATTCTGTCAGAAGGTTCTATTTGATAGTTTCATTAAGAAAAGGTGTGTAATGGGAAATCCTGTTGCATTTATGTTCTTATAACTATGGCACAGTGTTCTTGAACCTTTCCTGAATTTTTTGCAGATCTAAATCTAAAGATCCAAAGAAGTTTCAGGTAGTTTGGGACCCTGCAGGCAGGGCAGCCTTATCTCCAGTTTTACTCCCTCCTGCACCCTAAAAAATGTTGTTACCTGATTCATCCAACAGGAGAAATAAACAAAGACTCTGCAGGAGTTTGTTCAGACTGATTAATTGCCTTTTCAATATTCTGGATCACTGACGTAGTTTGATGCTTAGGTTATTTTGCTGCTTCGTTTCATATTAAAACTATGGACAGTCTAAACTTAAAGAATTCATCATAGCCCTCAGTTAGGTTGATAATGTGCTGGATGGTGAACTCAGGCTGTCACTGATCTAGAGTTCAGTCACAGCCTGCTTTACATATCTCTAATACCTGAATGCGGCTGCAGAAGAGGAGTGGCTCAGTGTAGTGGTTAAAGGAGAGCGTTCTGAAGAAGTCTAATATTATCACAGGCTGTGGGACTGGATTTTACCAGTGACCATGAAGATGACTGGAAAACATGAAATGATTGATTTGGAAAGTTGAGCATAAACCTTTGACTCTGTGTCATGTTATAGTGTGACAGTAACATTTATAAGGTCATATCATCTAGTTGTAAAGATTCAGGTCAGTTTCAGTTTTGGGCTGACTCTGGGATATTACTGGATTATTGCTTTATGATTTCTGCTCTAAATCAACCCCATCAAATTGTCCAGTTTAGACCAGATCTGCTCTATCCAGATCAGAATGTTCATTTAAAGATGCCTGGAATCCAATGGCTGTCCTCTGATATGGAGGGTTTGTTTACCAGAGAGAGGTGTCCTTTCTGGGCAGGACTCCTTATTCTGCTGACCCACTTTAGACATCAGATCTTAAAGGACTTACCTAGTTTCTCTTTCTGTTGTGACTGACATCTTTACCCATGAAAGAACTTTAAAAGTTAGAAGTAGTTGTTTTCTCTTTTCTCAGTTGTTGTTAGTGATGATTAAAGTGTCAATAAGATTGATTCCCACCAATCTCCTTTGTTTACTAAATTCACTGAGTCATGTTTTCGATTTTCCTTTTACATCAAAAACTTACATTCTTTATTGGATCTTTTTCCTGCTTATATCAGCGTTTAAACTGGAGATTCTGTTTCTCTCTGCTGGAGTCCTGCGGGACTTCCAGCTTTGTCTCGCACTTTACTTTCACTTTTGTTTACATTTTTCTATTTACAGACCAGCTACCTTATTCAGTATTTTAATTCTCTAATGCTCCTAGTTGTGACAAGTGACATTACATAATAAAATTTAAACAATCTGAGATGTGTTCATTACTGTTTACCTGGTTAGAAAGGCTGTAAGGTTATATTTTATAGTTCTTTTATAGGTGAGATGAGTAGTAAGAACAGCAGAGAGGATCATGGGGACTCCTCTCTTCCCCCTCTTCATCATAAAAAGACATTTCTCTCTTTACTTAGCGCTAAGTGCGGGTTCCTAAGCTCAAGTGACATCTATCAATGACCCCTCACCCCTTTCCACCATGGGACTTATTCTCTCCCTGCTGCCCTCTGGGAAGAGGCTTCGCAGCATCTCACAATTTGCAGGGACTCAGCAGGCGCCCTCTGCAGCAGCTTCTTCCCCCACCCCTGGCCATCACTTCACTGATGGATGTTGTGTAAAATGCGTTATTTTATTTATTTAAAAAGAATGTTAGAGCTGTAAATATACAGACATCTGTTTATATTACTATTTTTGTATGTATTTATTACTGTTTTTAAAATTTGCATTTTAAAAAAAGGAAATTGTCTAGAGCTTTTTTAAATTAAGTTTCCTTTTGTATACACTTATGTATACAAAATGACATAATAAATCTGAGTCTAATTTTATCGCTAAACACAAATGAAGTCTGTAGTCATGCATTGCTACATCAGACGCCTGATCTTCAGTGAAGATCTTCATTAAAATCCACTAGACCCTGCACAGAGATGAATGTCCAACATATGACAAGTAATTAATGCTAAAAGTTAAAAAAAATATTTTACTGATTATAATTTTTATGTATATGGAGTAGATCTGTGGCCATTGTTAACACTCAGGCAGGAAATCCAGATGAACAAAACTCTACAAAACTCTACAACTCTACAAACTCTACACTTTAGGCCATTGAAATGAAAATTCACGCAGTAGAAAAATGCATCATTCAGGTAAAGACACTTGTACATCTTTCAGGAAAAAAATTTCAAAACTGTTTTACAAGACTACATATCTAGTATCATATAGAGACAGCAAGCTGCAAGTTTGTCACACTGGTTCACAACTAAGATGAACAGCAACACCTGTTACCGTTCAACCCAGTAAAGTAAGGATATAACACTGTTGGGAATTTATGTATATTTTCCCCCTGGATTTGTCACGCTGGTGTAAAAGAAATGCAGCTTCTAAACATACATATTAAATAAACTAGTAGAAACTTTTTTTTTTTTTTTTTAAAAAGTTGAACGCT
>JAGKQL010001241.1:2532-18753 GCA_018398635.1 Cyprinodon brontotheroides
CCCTGGTCACCAGTTAAGATGTTCACCAGTTAAAGTGGAACAATGGGCAAAAGTGAGCCGCTTTGGTGACCTGGGTGAGATGATTTAATATTCCAAAGCTTTGTAAACAGCGAGGAGTGCAATAAAGCTCTGAAACAGTCAGTGCAGCGTCTTAACGCGCGGGGAGGCGAACCTGCAGGCTACTAAAGCCTTTGATGAACAGCTGCTGATGAGAAACACAGTTGGACACAGCAGCCCCGGCCCCATTGAGTCCCTCACACAGACTTTCAGTTTCAAACAGAAGCTTGAGACGCTGCATGTGGGTGGAGAATGATGCGCTGATGGTGGCAGAAATAGCGAAGATCGTGGGATCGCCTCCCTGATCCCCGCTCCTAACGAGGATCAGGAAGCCACAGGAGGAGTGTGATATGACAGCTATATCGACAACTTTAGCAGCTAGGTTGTTATTAACCTGTCAGATTCTTTTAGAACACTAACAATAGTTAAGAATATAGAAGTAATAATCAGCAATAATCTCTATATCCAACTTTATTGAGACTCACTGATTTCCTCGTCGGTTACTAGGGTAACAGCTGATCTGCCCGGTATGATCCAGATTTCAAAGGGGGGTGCGCACCCACGGGTCATGGGACACGGGTCAAGGGTCACAGGTCAAGACAATTGTTCTTGTTCGAAAACCTAGACGATATCCTCCAAGGACGCCGTCTACCTAGACTGATCCTTCAAAAGTCCTTGAAAATAAGGAGACCGGAAGAGTTTAGGCTGTGAAGCGATTGTGAAGTCTACCCTTCAAGCGTGGTTTTAATCGGCCATAGGCTCTGTTGCTTAGCAAATCGCAAACGCTGACACACAAAGCAGGAAAAGAATGAATACAGAAGTTTTCAAAACTGCTTATTTATTTCATTTTTATTGTGAAGTGAACAAAGACTACACCTCACAAGAATCCAGAATGGAATAAAGGTTCCAACAGCGGAGCAGGAACAAAGCAAGATGTATTGATAAAAACCTTAGTCAGTTAAATAACAGCTGCTGTCTTTTTGCATATCTGATGTTGCTGACCTAAAATATCATTACTGTAAATGCTCCATAACTGCATATTGGTTATTTATTAATCAGTTTTATATTGTTAAAACACTTTGCATTTTATAGTTTATATTTGTCTTCCTATTATGTTATTCTTATACTGCAGGTCCTCATTGTGACATTTCAATATCTTTCTATAACTTTTAAATTTTGCCCATTGTGGAAGTTAAGGGATTTTCTATTATTCTATAAAAGGTGAAAAGATATAAGTAAATCTAAAAAATATATATTTAAAAAGAAATAAAATCTCTAATATTCAACAACAAAAATACAAAAAGTTAAGCATGGCTTGTGCAAAATAGCAATAAAAAGATAAAAATCCTATCAGATTTATAGTAGTCCCAAATCTCAGAGATATATTGTAGAATCATGTCCTTAAAGGCAGCACATATACCCATTTTAATCAGCAAATGGTGAGAAAAACCTTTAGATAAACCAAACATTACACGCCACATATCTGACTCTATAAACCATTAAAACAGCTATTTTTCACATTTTCTTACCTCACTTCGCCCGAAGCCAAGTAACGCTTTCCTCTGCGATCACAGCTTGCTGGGTCTGCAATGAATCCTGGGTAAACCAAGGCTAGAGGATACATCGGACCCCGTCCTTCAAACCGACAAGAAGTTAACGCATACCAAGGCGCATAATCGCGAGGACTCGGAATCCACGACCAGACACCGGCGCGGCGCATATGGCGCGACCGACGCCTTAATCGATTCTTCTAAGGACACGCCCCGGTTCGAGCAGAGCCAAGTGAGGCTAAAGACCAAGGAATACCATCTTCACTCTTGCTCACCACCTTAATTATTCATCCAAGGGTTTTTAATTGATAATTTTAATGGATGAACATAAGTAGAATTAGCATGATCACATTATTGTAATTAAATGTCTCGGTTTTTGAAGCATGCACAAGGTTAAAAGGTAGTTTGAAGAAAAAAAATGATCAATTAAAACAATTAATAATCAAAACAAGGAGTTTCTTTTACATTTCCAGAAATGATATTGGTACACAGAACATGAAATAAGAAGAAACAAGGACTTGAGTTTCAGTATGGTTCAGAGAGCAAATTTTAGAAGCGTTGAATATATTTTTAACAAGATAAACTGTTGGAAAAATTAAACAACAAAAGTTACAAATGTGTAAAAAAGTTTCTCTTACTACAAACTTTATGATGATGATAATGGGTTTACAAATGTCAACTTTCTGGGCAAATATGTCTATGATTTTGTTGATGTCTAACTGAATGTCCTTGTGCACATACAAAAAAGGCAGCAAAGCCAAAACCTTTCCCGTCCCATTGTTGACCCATATCAGCAAAGTTTTCGGTCTTTAAGACCCGAGTTAGCACTTTCACAGAAGCTTGCCGGCAACAGGTATATGACTGACAGAAGGTGGAAGAAAGATATAAATGTTTGCATGGGTAGCACTTCATATTTGTTATCTTTAGAATTCCAGAGAGAGAGCTGGGTTTTAAAAAGTCATACTTGTCCAGCCAGTCCCTCTGGCATAATGTTCTTTTAATTAAGCCCCACTGGCTCTTCGGTTGTCTTTAGATTCTCTGGCAGCGGAAATTGAAAGGTGGGTTTTCTGGTCTGAAGAAGTTGGAATTCTTCCCGAGTAGTCCATTTCACTAATCCGGTCCTTGGCCTTTGATATATCTGTAATAAGATTGATATTTACATTGTCAATTTTGTATGGGTGCTGGTGGAGTTGTAAATCTGCCTACATGAAGCTTTTGTATAGTCTTGCTTTATTATGAAATAATTATTATGAAAATGTAAGATTTCAAAGATTACACCTAAAATCAATCGTGCAAAAACAAAAAAACAAAATTAGTTGTTTTGACATTGAAAAAAATACAACTATTACTAACCTATGTCTGAAGTTGTTTGGGGCAAATCTGCTTGGTTGAGCGCCGGCTCTTCAGTTGTCTTTACATCGAAACATGGTCCTTGTTGTTCATCTGGAAAATAAAATAATTTTTGTGATCAGGTGAACTTTGTAATCTCAGGAGGAGCCACAAAACAATTTAATGTTGTGTTTTTATCGTAAATTATTAAATTCACTGAACACATATCACCAGGTGCACAAAACTGAATTTACTTAAAAGTAAATTGTATTTTTGTTGTAAAATATTAAATGCACTGAAAACAAAAAACACCAGATTTGTAGTTATATCACAATGTTAACAAGACTCCCTTAGGCACCAAGCATGTGTACAGAGCATTCATTGATTTGGATCCTTACCAATTGATAAAAGTTAGTAATGTTTTCATTAATGATACCATTCTTATTTTTAACAGTACAACACATGTGGTACAGGTTTAGACCCAAAAATACACACTACAAAATAACTATTGTATGCATGTCAATGGCAACTAATGTTGCTTATTTTTGTTAATTGTACACTCTTTTTATTACTTATCAAACACTGCAATTTTTTATATTACTGGTTAAAGTATTCCTACAATTGCATTACTTTGCAACTTTAAACAAAAACTTGTCTGTGTGTCTCCAAACAATGAACGTGTTGATAATGTTTTCTCTGTAGTTAGCAACATTTTCTTCAGCAATCATCATACCTTTTATCTGTGTGTCTCCAATATCTTAAACGTTCATGGCAGGTCAACTCTGTGGTCATGTTTCTGTAACCTTCTGCCAGGTCCACTGAAGAATAGAAAACAAGATATAAACATTTCAATCTGTGTTATTTAGATTATAGACATAAGCCTATAGAAAATAAAGTGATAAAGTTGGTTTCTACTTACCCTTCTGTTGGACTGGACCAGAATCTTAAAAGAGATGGTTGTCTGGTTTTCTTGTTTGGCCTTAAATCTTCCAGGTCTCCTCGTAATCGCAACGACGCCATTGTGGTATGGCGGTTCGAAATCGGGAAGAGCGAAAATTTAACTGACACACCATGTGACAGTTAAAATTCTGATTCTATGACATCATAAAGCCACGCCTACTCCAGAACACGTCACCAGCTCAGTCTGTCCTGAGCTATAAAGCTACCTGACATTCCACCGGTGAACTCTGCTCGGAGTGCAACGTTGTTTGTCGACTACCTGCTGGAAGAAAAAAGAATAGAAATGTCTGAGTCAAGAAAAGAAATGAATAATCACATTTACATTGCAACTGGAAACTTGGAGGAAATTGTCCAACCCATGCTGGGAACGCTCTCACCAGCCCAGTGGGCCTTGCTTTCGCAGGGTCTATCGGATTCCCAAATAACAAAAGTCCTGGGAGATATTATCACCGCCGTTTTTCAGCAATGTGTGGAAAATGTATTGAGGATCATTGTTCCACAGATTGGAGAGAATCTGGAGGCTGATGTAAAGACCAAAACCCCAGAGGAAAATATCACAGTGAGTTTGACCAACATGATTTCAACAGAAATCGCAAATGTCCTGCAAGTTGAACCCGAAATCTGTGCTGAGGGCGAGGAGTTAAACATTTTAATGCAAGAGGAGATCTCCAGTAAAGTTACATCCCTGACCAATGAGATTTTAAAGACCCCCAATTACCCTGAGGAACCTGCCGTATACGTGAGCCGGCACTTTACCAACTGGAAAAACTACGGCAAAATGATCAAAAAAATATTGAAATGTGTTCAAAAACATATAAACAGAGTCAGAACTAGATGTGTTGACAAATACTGGAGCGCATTCATAAGAAAACAGGCCACACCAAATGCAGAGACCACACCTGACTTTTCGGAGACAAGTAGTCTGTTAAGCATAAAAAGTCACTTTGACCAAGGGAAAGCTACTAAGAGCATTTCTAAAATATTAATTGAACATACAAAAGACCTTCCTGATGTTGATTCCCTTGAATTATTGCATCTGTCAGAGGAAATCTGCCAAACTATTCACAAGGACCTTCATTACTGTAGGTCAGAAGGTTCAGCTGGGAAATGTTCATGCGTCCCACACTTTAACATGAAAACAATTATAGATAAGTTCAGTCGCTTTTTCCTATCATGCCACAGAACTGCTCCAGGTAACAAAAACTCAGAAACAACAAGCACACAAGAATTTTCCAAGTATATTGCGGAGCAATTCAAAATCATGGTATCTTCTTTGGAAAAATCGCTGCATTCAAATGAAAAACTGGTAAAACTGGAAAATGACTGTTCATCTAACAGATGGAAGTTTATCATGTTCAGTGAATGCATTTCAGAGCTTTCACTGGCCGAAGACAGCACAGATGGGATAAAGATCGACGGCACAGACTGCTTTCTCCTGATGTATTTGAATTGCATAAAGCCTCAAATTATGCAGTTGTGTGCAGAACCCATGGAAAACCCATTAGTGAATAGAAACACCAAAAAGTTGGCACAGGAGCTGACGGAAAAATTATATTTCTACTTACTGAGGGGCCATTTTAATCCACCTGTTGTTAGTCCAAAGCGAACATTTCTTTCAGACTCTGTCCTCTCGTTAAAGAAAGTAAGAGACATTTCTGGCCGGATCCAAATTAGCCCTGAAGTATTGTATGCCAGAACAGAAGAGGAGGTGAGGATTTTTCTCCATAATGTCTCTTTATGGAGAACAGCGGAAACTAATGAAATCCGTTACAGCAAAAGGGTTTGCAGTGTGGTCTCAGAGATCTGTAAAATGTTTGAAGAAATATGTGATACATCAGCCAAAATCCAAAGCCCAGAAACCCATTCTCTGAAACTCAGCAAGCCAGAAGACAATGACTCTACCCCCAAGGAAACAGATCTGATTGACGACAAAGACGGAGGGAACAGTTTGGTCTTGGAGAACAGGGAGCTGGTTGGACAAAGAACTTATTCACCAGACAAAATCCAAAGTCCAGAAACCTGTTCTCTACACTTCAACGAGCCAGAAAACAAGCACTCTACCCTCACGAAAAAAGATCTGATAAATCAGGAAGACGGAGGGTGCAGTGTGGTCTGGGACTTTGAGGATACGGTTGAACAAAGCCCGTATACACCAGACCAAATCCAGGAAACCAGTTCTCTACATTTCATCGAGCCAGAAAACAAGGACTCTACCCTCACGAAAAAAGATCTGATAAATGAGGAAGACGGAGGGTGCAGTGTGGTCTGGGACTTTGAGGATACGGTTGAACAAAGCCCGCATACACCAGACCAACTCCAGATCCAGGAAACCAGTTCTCTAAGTTCCAGGGAGCAAGGAAATGAGGATCTGGATAGTGCATCTGGATATTTGGTTAACTTTTCTACATTTGGAAAAGAGACTCGATTTTTGCCTAATTCTGTGGTTCTGACAAGGAAAAGGTTTCAAGCCAAGAAATTAAGCAAAGATAGTTTTCCAGAATCAGGGTTTATTATGCCTAACAGATGTGATGATAACATTACATCTGATGAAGATTCTAATGAAAAAGAACCAGACGAAGGTTTGGCTATGCTCGTAATGATTGCAGTTTTAAAATGCCTTAAGACACGGGGTGGACCCCTGAGTTCCAAAGAAATGATGCAGATATTGTCTAATATATCAGGAAAGAAAATAGTTAAAATAGAAGACTTTACCTCTAGTGAAAACAATGAAAACGTGAAAAAACTTGTTAGAGACGTCTGCAAAGAACTTGAAAATGAGTTTGGTTCACCTGAAGGGGAAGGTAAGGCCATTATAACACAGCCTGTTTGTCCTATTCAGAGTACTGTTCTGAAATATTTAAAAAGTCATCTTACCAAAACAAAGAAATCCCCAATTCGCAGGTTCCTCTCAGCTATTAAAAAACCTTTTAAGAACCTGTACCTAAAGCAGTGGGGGTCTACTCCTGATTCCAGATGAACTACCTAGCCTATTTATATTTTCTCTAGTTTTTGCTTTTTATTTCTGGGCTTTATTTGTTTTTTCACTTTTAACAATTTTGTTTCATTTCTTTTAAAGAACATTTAGTTATTAGATATTGTATACATGGTTTTATTCTAAAGGCTCTCCTTTCTTTTACAGGAGAACCTTTAGAATAAAACCATCACTTTTAATTTAGGACTTTCTTAGTTTGGGTTTTCTCCGGGTACTCCGGGTTTTCCTTTTAAAACACAATCGTCTGATTAGACATTCAGAATAAATAAATAAATTGAAATCTTAATATGTATTTTAAATCTAAATCTTCACTTGGCAGGCTGTCGACCTTTTGTGGGAGGGTCGCTCCTAACCCTAACATAATCATTCCTAACTAGCTGTTACCACAATGAACTCTTTATTCTAAGCGCAGTTGTCAGGATAAAAGAAAAAATTGTATAAATTATATTAAAGCTACAGTGTGTAATAATTACATGGATATACAGTCAGAAATGTAATATATTATACATAACTATGTTATTTATCATCATCTACGAAGCTCAGCCTCTTAACCTTAATATTTGTTGTTGCCTTAGAATTCGTTATTTATAATTACATAGGAGCGGGTCTCGCAGCCATGGAGGCAGACATCTTTTGCGCCACGGCAGCGCAGAGCCAACAAACTAGCGATTGCTTGAGATCGCCAAAACGCCACAACGATGTAGAAAAAAATAACGGGTATATTTATTATCTTAAGCCTACATGAAGTCTATACCCTACACAGACTAATGAAATACTATCTGTAAAATTATCTATGTAAACAAACCTCATCACTTGAGAAGGTAGGTGATGCGGACGTCGTGGAAGACATTTTGTCCCGTAATGCTCGCCGTACTGTTGGGGGAGAAGCGGTGGGGGGGTGGGGATGTTCATGTTGCTGCAGTCTGCAGTCTGACCGCTAGATGTCGCTAAAAGTTACACACTGTAGCTTTAAAGTAAAGATTAATGTGAAGTAATACTTTGCAAAATTCGGGGATTGATAATATGTATATATGAAGATCATACTGTGTGTATATATATATATATATGTAAAAAAAAAAATGTAAATCCCTTTATTGTCCCACAATGCGGAGATTGACTCTCTGCATTTGATCCCCAAAATTAAATAACCTTAAAATTAGGAAATATTTAAACAAAACTTTATTCCCAGGCAAGATAAACAAAAATAACATTCTACAAATATGACAAAAAAAATGGATTGAACAATTATGAAGCTTTTATCTGAAACTTCCAGTATAAACAAAAGCTAAAGAAACACATTTAAAATTCTTAAATGCAATCTACCCCTCCAAAGAATTACTAAGAATTTGTTTCAACATTGATGATAAGTTTGGATCCACTTTCCACAAAAGGTCGTTTGAGCTTCACATGACAAAGGTTTCATCTGCACCACAGCCCGTTCAAGTACTGCAGGAAATCTGAGTGGCAGTCAGCTACTCCGTTCACCAAGTCCGCACACCGTTCACACCGTCCGCCCACCATCAAACAAGACAATAACTGGAACATCCCATACAGACTGGATTCAATAAAGACACCTTTTTTCTGGAAAATTCCGGTTTGACAGTGTTCAGAGCAGCACTGGACTCATCTCAATTTTCTAAATAAACCTGTTAAACTTTCCCTGGTCTCTCTGTTTTGTCTTCTGCAAATCATGACAATTTCAGTTCTTGCTTGATGTAGCATTGACAACGTAACTTTGAACTTGTTTTGAATTGGCTTCAAAATAATGAAATGAAAGTCCAAATACACGTAATAGTGAAATAAAAAAGAATCCGTGGTTTAAGTTGCCAAGGCCTCACCTCTGACTGCTGCCCTTTCCTCTTTACAACAGTACTTCATGGTTTTCCTTGCAGGCGGTGGGCCCACTGGGGATTGGCCTCATCTTTCTGCTCAGCGATGAACTCATTTTCTAGGCCTTGCTCCAGGGTGAGATCTGGGATCTAATGGGCAGTGATGTTAGTTTGGTCATTATGAAGGCTTTTAAACTGCTGTTGGTCTGACTTATCACTAAGAGCTTGTTTGCCTTGTAGACCTTAACGACCGCTCCACCGTGTTAAGGTGGAGGCTTTTCAAATATGTTTTTTAAAAGTTACTTAATCAAAATGTAATAATCTGAAACAATTAATTGTAAGAAATGACGGAAATCACTGTACCATTTGTACAGGACTACATGGTTTGGGCTTTAAAGCTTTAATAGTGAGGTCCCCATCTTTAAGAGCTTTTAGTTTTTTTTAAACATGCAGACTTTTTTTTGGAGTACATTTAATTCAACATGTCAGGCACATTTTGTAAGATATAACAATACATACAAACATAGCTGGTAATGCAAAAGGCAAAGAAAGAAATAAGAAAAATGACAACTGCATTATTGTCAGACACATTTTTAATCATCCTTTTTAAGTTGTTTTTTTTGGTATTTTCAATTTCTCTCTGATCAGCAAAGCAAAGGTTTGCAGACGGTATAATTTCCTAGCCACTCTGTGTACTCGCCGTGCGTCAGGAGAATCAAGAATCCACCTTTCGTATTCCATTTTCAGAGAAATTTTTTAAAGTGTTTAACAGAGGCGTTAGCACCTCGGTTTTCCTTAACGTCGGAGATACACAGAGTGAAGATGAAAAAGACTACAACTGTGAAAAAACAGGCCCCATTTTTATTTCCGATGGTAGGGGAATATTGAGCTATTCCTACAGAACTCAATGGGATTTACAAAATAACTGCTACAATAAAACACTACAGGAACGTTTTTCTTCTATAGAAACTTTTTGGAACGATCATTGTGGCGCTGACGACCCGGTGAGTAGCATATTTTAAAAAAAAAGGCGTTTAAGGTTGGTTTTGAGGAAAGGACATTATCGGACATGATCTATGCAAGCCATTCTGCAAAGCAGCCATGGGGTTGATTCTAAAATGAGCCCAAAAGCATGAGACAGGAGCAATTGTCAAACTTTTGGTGTCGATCATTCGATTTCATCCTGGACACTACAGAAAATGGGCTTAAAGTGCTAAAACCGAACTTCTCCTTTAAGTACCACAGACCGTCCGTGGAGGGAGAAACGCAGAGATGGCAACCCAGGCGGAGCAGCTGCCCCAACTGCACCTGGCTGAGCTCACCGCAGCGCAGTTCATCGACATCTGGAAACACTACGACACAGACGGTCAGTGAAGCCAGCTGTGGGTCCAATCAATTAGGGCAATTAGGGTTCATTTGATTGCCTTTTTTTATTTTAATAATAATAATATTAAAAAGAAACATTAAAAAACTGATTAAAAAGTATGAGAAGCAAACATTTTATTTTGAAGTTGATGCTTTATTGCATGTAAAAATACGAATATTAATAATTTTGCAAAGAATCTAATTATATTTAAGTTTGTTAATGACTTAAAAAATTCTTTTTAAGTGTATAGATGAGGTACTTATGGGATTGAAGTCAATTTATGAGCAGAAGATGTTGAAAAACGGAGGGAAGAGAGTGATATACAGTAAAGATGATAGAGGAGGTAAAGCGTTGGAGAAATGTTGAAGGATGAACAGAAAAGGGATGGAGGGAGAGAAAGGATGGAAGGGGGAGGGAGAGAGAGACAGGCAGAAACAGGCAGAGGGAGGAGATGGGAGGATGGAGGAGTGAAAGTGTGTTTTGGATTTTATTGGATGGTACTTTTCAATCTGTAAGCCTATTGGTTATAAACTGGTCTATGTTAACTGTATTTGTTATAATAGTACAGAGAGTGAACATGCTCATGTTACTTAGAGAGAATCCAGGGTTTGGACAGTATTCATGTTATGGTTTTGTTTTTTGCTGTTGCCGTAGACAACTTATAATCATGAGGAGACAGCTCTCCTATTCATTCGGGCTTTTATGACCAGTTAAATATTACAATATATGTAGGATTTTTATCGATATATTCTTAGACAAGGCATGGGAAATTAGTTTCTATTTTTTTTTAATATAGGTTGAATGTAGGTTTATTTATTTTTTCACCAATTTATATATGCTTTATGTTTTGTTTAGCGGCCCTTTTAGATTTTGTGCCACTCATAATCATAGAGTCGAAGTATTTTAAAATAACCTACATTACGTTTGTTTATTTATTTATTTATTTTCTGGAGCTTAAAATGGTCTGTCAGGTTTTTGCTTACATTGGGATCAAGAACTTTTTTTGTTTTGTTTTTAATTTCAAGGTTTACCATAATTCCTAAATCAAAACCTTTAAAGTCCCCTTAATGTATATTTGGTTTGGGTGTGAAAACCATCACCCATCTCAACATCAAGTTCAGACCGTTGTTCCGTTATAACAGTAAAACTCTTAGCAGCACAGCTATCAAATCAGTGCTGTTCAGCTGATGCAGAGATCATAATGCAATAAATCTAAATACCAATAAGAAATTATTTGCAAAGTATGAGATGAGGTTAATTAATATTTGGAGAAAGAGATTGTTTTCCTAAGTTGAACAAAAGAATTCAGATGCATTTGAAGTTCAGACTTCTAGCTTTAATAAAGTAATTTGAACAAAATGATTGTATAAAGAGGATTTTTTACCTTAACTTGGTTGTTGGCAATGACTGCCAAAGGCCCTGAGCTTCCAGACATCACCAGATGCTGTGTTTCATCCTTTAATGCCAAGTTTTTTTTTTATTTGTACATCACCTCCACCATACTTTTTTCTTTCCATCATTCTGATAGAGGTTAAATTTCTCTCTCATCAGTCCAAGGAATGTTCTTCGAGAACTGTACTTTGTCCTTTTTTTTTTAAGAAGGTACAGTGTGTAATAATTATAGAGATTTAAGGACATAAATGTAATTTATTATCTATATGCATCTATTTATCATCACCTATGAACTGAAAGTCTCAATCCTTATCTATAGCCCCATTTAAACTACCCTTTTGAAACTGTGCCGAGATTGGCCAGAGCACAGTAACCGAGATAACTATTGAGTGTAAATGGCAAGCAAAACTGAATCGGACCACACCAGACACAACCGAACCGTGCTTAACCAGTACTAGTTCATCAGTAGGGCCCGGCGCGGTTCAGTTCTGGCACGGTTCTCAGATAACAAAGAGCGCATTAGCAGACCATGTCATCTCCTCACAATGATAACGAAACATAACTTCCTAAATGTTTTGGGCGCCGCCATGTTGGTTTGCTTGTTTGCCTCTAGAGAGCAGTAGTACCCTAGATTGCCACTGGAGGGGGGTATCAATGCTGGCATGGTGTGTGGATGGTCGTAAGGAACGAAGCTCGGTACGGTTAACTGATCAAAGCTTGGCACGTAATTTTTTTCAGAGGGTAGTGTACATACGGCTTATGCCTTGAATTAGAAATTGATATTTATAGCCCCTTTTACACTACCCTCTGAAAACCAATCTGTACCGAGTTCAGACGGAGCTTTGATTTTTTTTTTCCTTTTCTAATCTTCTCAGGTTTACAGGTACTGCTCTCTAGAGGTTAACAAGCAAATCAACATGGCTTCGCCTGTAACATTCAGGAAGTTTGGTTATAATTGAGATATTTCGTTGTTTGCGGAGAGTCAGCCTGTGGTAAATTTACCTGACAAAGTGGGCTTTTGGGAAGTGGATACGAAAAACAATAGTCTAATCAGGGCTTACTAACGTAGGAAACAACGACAGACGTTGAGGTTCATCACACTGCTAAGCAGAAACATCACTGGAAATCGATTATGATTATGGAGGCTGACTGTAAGGAGATAACGCGGCCTGCTCATGGGCTCTTTGTTATCTAGGAACCGTGCCAGAGCTGAACTGTGCCAAACGTGTACTGATGAACTAGTACCAGTTTAGTGCGATTCGGTTGTGTCTGGCACTGTCCGGTTCAGTTTTGTTTGCCATTTTCACTCAACAATTATTTTGCTTACCATGCTGGGGCCGCTCTTGGCCCTGTTTCAAAAGGTTTGTGTAAATGGGGCTTATAATTACATACAGTAGGGTTTGGTTCTGATCTATTGCTCTAGTGCAGTACAGAGCTGACCAACTTGTGACTGTAGAGAATAGAGATCACCATTATACTCGAATGGGACTCCGGCAAGATAGGCCTATATATAATTCTACACTGACTAATAAAATACTACTTATAAAATGATCTATGTAAACTAGATTTACACCAGCCACGACCTAAAATCGCCTGGTTATTATGAAGACAACTTATTTAAATCGCCAATTGTAGTCTTCGGTCCATGTTTGTTTTTTGGTCAGAGTACCCAAAGAAGGGGCACGAATCACCTGGACAACAGAGTTAAGTGGAGATGCCATTCCTGAGCTCAGACAGGAGAAGCGAGGAAGAGCTCTGTAACTGGGACAAGCCCTCTATGGCTAAAGAACCATAGCGGCAGAGGCAGTAGCTTGCCCCTGCCAGCCCAGGAAGAGAGCTAAGAGGCCTGCAAGGAAACAAACTGGTGACCCTGAAGAGGCTACAGCTGGCCCAGGCTAACCAGAGGCCAACTGTGGAGGCACAAGGGTGGAAGCTCAGATTAGTCCGTCGGGTGGACTGAGGTCAGAGGGCAGGTTAGAGTTGCTGCGTCTTATTGCGAGGAGGATGGTGTGACATTGAAGGAGCCTGCCAAATCAACAGAGCAGAAAGAGACAACAGCAGGCCAAGGCTTGCATATATAGGCTAACTGTTGAACAGAGGACCCCTGAGGAACAGAGGAGCCTGGGGTCGTAATGAGCGGAGTATCGGGAGGAGAGAAGACATCTGCTAGTCTGTGTCTTTGCTGGAGGTAGGACTCGAAACAGTTATTCTAGGGCTTAATAAAAAGGTTTTTTTAAAAACCACACATAAACCTCTTAAGATATGGATCCTTTAGATCAAAAACACCACTTACACGTACTTCTATAACAATAACATATAGCTGTATATAATCTATAAATCTTTTATCTGCTATTATCTGTCATAATCTGTATATAGCCCTCATATATATATATATATATATATATATATATATATATATATATATATACAGAGTTTTCTGTATATATATATATATATATATATATGCAAAACATTGCTTTGTACTACCTTTCCTGAATTCTATTCCATTCTATTGTAATAGTATCCTTTGTCAACATTATTATCTCTATCTTCCATTTTGTAAAGCCTATCTCTTCAGAGTCCTTCACTAAAACAGTGTAGGATGATACTTTCTCATCTTCTAATTTGTAGAGTTTTCTGTACACATGTAAATAAATACATATTTATATCCTGTATAGCACTTCTAGATAGATGCAAACTGACATTTTGTTGCTTTGTACTTGTGACGGTGTAATGACAATAAAGTTGAATTCTATTCTATTCTAAGAGTATCCTTTGTCAACATTATTATCTCTGCCTATTTATCCTTCCTTATGAATGTCTTGCAGGGTTCATTGAACCCTCTGTATTTACTTTCACGCAGTATTTTCCTAGTGGTAGAACTGGATATTGATACACCAGCTCCTGCAGAGTGTGGTTCACCTTGTTGCCTGTTGTATACAGGTCACTTTTCTCCATGGAAATTATTCAATCCTTCACCCCTGTTGAGCCTCCAGCTCTTTCTGCATTGGTGAAACTTTTTTTCTAAATAAATAAATTGCTTCATTTTATCTTCTCTGTAATTCCAAGTATCAAAGTTATTTTTTTATGACAGGAAATTATTTGAAATTTACATCTTCTGAGGAAAACTGAGAATGTCGAAACATGTCAATGTAAATTGCAACTCCTTTAAAAAATTCTTGTGATGAAAAAAGAACTGTGGCACTTGGATGTACCAAGCTATCTATTTTTGTCACTCCTATATTTTTAACAGTTTTTCAGAACGGGTTTTGTCTGTTATTACAGCTAAAGGATGGCTTGTTTCAGGGCTCTCTTGTTGCAGGGCTCCTTTGACCGCATGTTTTCTTCATTGTAAAATTTTACAAATGCAAAGCACCATACCCTCAAATCAACGACAGGCTTTGTATGTGTTTGGTTAAGAATGACATAATGAGGGAATTGCTCCCATCTGGCCATAAAATAGCCTTTGAGTTAACTTTTAGTCCCCTAAAAACAGGGTGGCACATGTCTAGGAGCCGGAACTCCAACATCCTTCTGTCAATTTTAGTGTGGATAACCTAAAATGAACACTGAAGTCTGGACTTTATGTTTATTATATCATTATAACTCAATTATGTTACAATAAACAGTTAAAAAATATTGTGCTAAATACACTTAGTTTATAAATTAATCTTAGTGACAGCCACAGTGCTAATCTCTTCCACTATTTTTCTACCACTGGAAGTCATTCCAGCTTCACCAATTTCCATGTAGTAACTTTAATAAGGATTATTTTGCTATGACATTCAAAAAAAAAAGCGCTGACCCACTCCACTAAACCCTTTTCCAACCGTGAACTATAAGCTCAACAGCTCCAATCATCGAAGGATATAGCTTTATTGTACTGAAGTACATCCACCACAAATCAACCACACTTTAAAGCACCATTTGTTTTCTAAAGTTCTCCCAGTACTGGCATTTGGTCTTTAGCACTGGGGGAGGGTTACAGAATTAGAAACCAAAGTCAAAAATCCCCTATTGTATTTTATACTTTGGTGTGCACCACTTACCTCTATTGAAGTGGAGGCTCCAGATCCTTTTCAAAGAATCAGATCTTCATGGATCCTATAAAGTCCTTTAGACAGCTGCTACTGATCCAAAATCCTGCTGCCTGCGTTCTCACTAGAACTCAGAAAGTGGAACACATCAGCCCTGTTCTGAAAGTCCTGACACTGGCTCCCAGTAGCTCAGAGAAAGACTTTACAATCATTATGTTAGTCTATAAATCACTGAATGTATCAGGAGTAAAATACATAACAGATCTGTCAGTACATCAACCTCCCAGACCATTCAGGTCTTCTAGTTCAAGCCTGCTTTGTATACCCAGTAGGGGTGTAAATCACACCCATCATGGCGATTCGATTCAGTATCGATTTCCTGCCCCAACGATTCGATTATTTCGAGACTCAAGAATACACCACGATTCGATTCGATTAATTGGTTAATTTTATTTTATTTTTTTACACCTTACAGGCTAGACAATGTTTCAAATTTGAAATTAATCCAAAAGAAAGCTGTAATATTGTTATGCTTTTTTTTTTTTGAGAAACAACAGCAAATAACAGAAGTAGAGAAGTTGCACTCCATCTATTCCTATTAAAACCTCAATCACTGAAAAATAATAAATACCCCTGCGTTATAGATTCTGAAAGGCTTTACATCAGAAAATACTGCACAAAATCAGTGCAATGAGTGCAATGAAATACC